>JAVJAQ010001306.1:0-233065 GCA_032362365.1 Zygogramma bicolorata | reverse complement strand
ATTCTTATCTTAGTTATCATCAGAAGAGTCTATATCGAACATTATTTGATTTGACAGATCCATTTCGTAACAATTACCTACAGACGGTTCTGATTTGAAATCTGATTTGAAATTGAATATTGATTGTTCAAGTTCTATTTCTGTTTCACACTCGTTATCATTCAAATATTTGTGTGAAATAAATTTACACTGTGGAGCTAAATGGCCCTTTTTGCCACATTTATGGCAATGACAATTTTTAAATGCACAATCACTTGTCTGATGATTTCCACGACCACAAACAAAACAACCCTTCTTGGTGGAAACATATTTATTCTGACTCACCGATGGATTCCTCACGTTGCTCTTACCGGCAGACCCGCTGCTTTCTTTACCTGTGGTTCCATTACGAGGCTGGTGCCCCTGAGCCTTTCGTGTAGACTGTCCTTTACTATATTGTGGTCTGTAGAAGTTAACCGAATCAGCTGGCTCCCTCTTGATACCAAAACTTCCTCTTGATGAATGCTCTTTCAACGCAGATTCCTTGGAGAGAGCTAATTTCATCACAGAGTTCAAGGTTACATTCATCGATGATGGATCCTCTTCAAATAGCCGATCCATAATTTTCTCATCGCCAATACCAATAACGAAAATATCGCGCATAATGGTTTGAAGTTCATTACCGAATTTGCACTTGGAAGCTAAACTTTTCACACGAGCCTCCCACTCGCCGATGCTTTCATTTGCATTTCTTCTTGCCGAATATAATTTTAACCTTTCAGCAAAGTACGATTTTACCGGGGTCAGATGTTCAGTTAACAAACTGACAAGATCGTCGAAAGATTTTGCTTCTGGAAGATTCGGCACACATAAATTCCGCACCAATTTGAAACAGTTCTCGGACAGAGTGTTCAGGAGTATAGCTTTTTTGCGCTTGTCGTCCACTATTTCATTCGCGACAAAAAATTGCTGAAGTCTCTCTTTGAACACCGAAAAATCGGAATTTGCCGTATCAAAGGTATTCAAAGTACCTAGAAGCCCAAAGCACTGTCGACTTGAATCATTTGAAGCTTCGTTTCCCGGCATTTTATGTACTTTGTAGCACCCACTGATTGAAAAAACACACTGATTTTCTGCTCACGTGAATTCAAGATTGTCCTCGTCGCCAAATGTTATGTCCGTGAAATATTAATATGACTATTCCTCAAACACACACGAAGAATATACTTGAAATGAAACTCCCAAAATCTTTCTAGAGAATGTATTGCTGGCTATCGAAATACTACCTAGTTCCATGAATCCTTATCAGTGAGTACAAAAACACCCGACTTTTTATAACCTAACACCTAAAGGATATCTTACAGTTTTAATGGGAGATGTCTGGGGAACATAGAAAAGGTGATTTAGAAATCTTTCAGAATCTGACTTGATGTCCCATCATTACGGTAAATATAAGTTTACGTATGGTTTCTGTTCAAAACCCAATGGAGGCTCGATGGCCAGTAGAAATAACTGACTGATTGGGAGTGAAAGCGTATATGAATAATCAGAGATGGTGAGCTTTCACGGCCTTGTGTCTGACATGATATCAGTTTTCAAGCTTGTTAGCCATGGCAGATTCTTGGTTTCGTCTACAACTCAAATAGGCATATCGTCAAAGGCGTTGCGACAATGGAAGTATCTTCGAGATGTATTCAACGTTAAATCAGAGTTCATCTGTGATCACCACCAATTGAATCTTCGTGGAAATCTCTTAAATAATCATCGAAAGAGGTCTTGAATTCTGAAGTGTCGGTATACATGTTCTGTTAATATTGATACTCCCATCTCTACGTTTCCTATGAATTATTCCTATTTATTTCTACAGTCGCGGATGATAGCATCTGTTCCTATCTGAAACTTTCGGTCGATTGAAGACAATGTTGTGAATACCTTTCAGAAAGCGCGAGTTACAGTTCGATAACCCTTTACATCAGCAAGATATTGTTCGATGACCCGAAGACGATATCAATTATTTATGCTGATATCTGCAAAGTCGGCAATAATTTATATATAAATAGGATCAATTGAATTATATTCAACAGTACTTATATTTCATAGTTATAAGTTGTTACTCTGTTCAAATAATAAGTTTTTAAAAACCCTTTTGTGTGAACGAGAAATATAAGTGGCGCAGTCATTGGGATAGTGGAAGAGCCCTTAGAAGATCCTCGTCGTTCTCATACGTTTATCCACTATTCTCCGAACCAAGTTCCAAGAAGAATTTCGGCCGTAGACAAGAATACCTCTTCACTACCGACCATCAAGAAATATCGTCTAAGGAATAATTTATCAGAACATTTTTGGTGACCGAATATGCAACGAGCCATCATCGTCATCCTGTAAGCACAAATGAATCCAACCTCATCACCAATTGCAAATAATATTTTACGTCCTCCTACCTTAGATCTATCAAATCAACTTCCAAATACCAATTCTATCCCACCAATTATCACTCAAATAACTGACCAACCTACAAATCCCATCAACATGGCAAACCCAAATTCCGTAAACACGGCAAACCAGTTCGACCTGAAGATTTTTTGGATTGTACCCGAATACGATGGAAACCCAAATGAATTATACCAGTTTATCAACGTATCAACAATGCTGCTGAATGAATACTGGAATACTGAAGATCCTGGTTGTTTCCAGAACCATATATTGATACAAGGACTACTCAACAAACTACGAGGCAGAGACAAAGATGTCATCCCAGTTTATGGATGTAGTGACTGGAACAGCATCAAAGGAACGTTAATCCAAAACTTCGCTGACCAACGGAACGAAAATTCCTTGACAAGAGATTTGGTAAACCTGCGACGAGATCAGAATGAAACCCCACAACGTTTTCACGAAAAAGTCATGGGGCTTTTGAACACAATATTAAACTATATCGAATTAAACTCCGCGGACGATACGATAAAGACCAGCAAGAAGAACTCTTTCCAACAATGAGCTCTCACAACATTCCTAGCCGGACTACCAGAGCCCATGGGATTCACCATGAGAACAATGGAACCAGTAGACTTGGCAACAGCTATGAAGTACATTCAAGAGGAAAATAATATCTGTTACACACTGCCGACAATACGATAAAGACCAGCAAGAATTTTTTTTTCCAACAACAAGCTCTAACAACATTCCTAGCCGGACTACGAGAACCCATGGGATCCACCTTAAGAGCAATGAAACCACTAGACTTGGCAACAGCTATGAAGTACATTCAAGAGGAAAATAATATCCGTTATCTGCAAAGGACCTTTGGACCCCCACAAGTCTCCAGGAAACTACTCCAGACTCCACAAAGAGCTACAAATCACCAATATGCCCAACATCCAATACCACAGCGGATGCACCAACCCATGCAACACTTTCAACGACCTGTACAACAATCTCACCAACCAATGGGACCACAACCACAGCTTCAACAACCGACCTTTAGACCACATTGGCAACCAAACACTCAACAGAGACAAATGTGGCCTTCAGTCCAACCACAACGTTTTGCACAGAATCAACTAAATAGGCAGAACGGACAAGAACCAACACCAATGAGCATCATTACGAGAAATACTTATGAGGCACCAACAAGGAGCATGAGAACCCAACCCCAAGCAAGACCAAATTTCAATTCAGCTCCCATGTTCAACATTGAGCAACACGACTAGGACTTTGGGTATGAAGCGAACCCCTATTACGATGAAGATACCTATTTTTATCCCAACCAAGAAACAACTGGAGAATTCCAGTTTCAAGAAGACCAACAGGAGCCAGATGTAAATTTTTCATTGGATCCAAAACAAAAATCCAGAAACATGGTGGAACTGCATACCTTCGACGATAAGAGAGAACTTTCCTATACAACCATTTCAAATCCCCCTTTCAAACTCCTCATTGACACCGGATCAACAAAATCCTTCCTCGATCCCGATTTAGCTTTCCAACATTACAATGATTACATTAAAAAAGATCCCTTTGTCGTCACCTCCCTTTTCCAAAACTATTCTCAAGATTACAGTGCAGAAATTCCTATATTTCCTGAGTTCAACTCGAATGGTATTCTCAAATTCTACCTTTTCAAATTCCACAAAACTTTCGATGGCCCCATTGGACTCGACAATCTGAAATTTCTCAAAGCTGAACTGAATTTTCCTGAATCCTTCCTTTCAACCGAGCACTCCTCTCTCCCAATCCAGTACTACGAAACCAATAAGACTCAGTTCTACTGTATTCAATGGGAGCCAGACAGCGTGACGCAAGTACGACTACCGGTAAAAGAGAAGAATGGAACCATCATGATACCAAGACAAGAACTGCAAGGCGCTTACATCCGAGAAACTCTAACTGATGCCTGTGACCATCTAGCCTGGACGGAAATTGTCAACTTCGGTCCAGAAGAACTCCAAATAGTTCTAGCCGAACCAGTACACAGCAACCCCATAAATCTTCAAGAGCATCATATCTATTCCGCTGATATAATCCCATCAGGAAACATAAACCCAATCAACAATATAGATGATCTAATCAGAACAGACCATCTCAATCCAGAAGAGGAGATGCACATCAGAAAATTATGCAGGAGATATGCCGACATTTTTCACCATCCAGATTCCTCTCTCACATTCACCAATCAGGTCAAACACCATATAAGAACCAAGGACGAAATTCCAGTTTACACCAAATCATACCGATATCCATACGTGCATAAAGAAGAAGTCAAGAAGCAAATATCTTCGTTATTGGACCAAGGTATCATCAGACCTAGCCAATCTCCCTGGTCTTCACCAATTTGGGTTGTTCCCAAGAAAACGGACGCCTCTGGAAAAGCAAAATGGCGTATCGTTGTGGATTTCCGCAAGGTGAATGAGAAGACAATAGACGACCGCTACCCGATTCCGAACATTTCTGACATCCTCGACAAACTGGGAAGATGTCAATATTTTACTACCCTGGATTTGGCAAGCGGCTTTCACCAAATAGAAATGGCAGAGGCAGACATCCCTAAGACCGCATTCAACGTCGAAAACGGGCACTACGAGTACCTGAGGATGCCTTTTGGACTGAAAAATGCTCCAGCGACTTTTCAAAGGGTTATGGACAACGTCCTAAAGGGCCTACAAGGGACTATCTGCTTGGTTTATATGGACGATATTATCATCTTCTCTACATCTCTGCAGGAGCACATGGTTAACCTTACAAAAGTTTTCCAACGCCTACGAGAAACTGGTTTCAAGATACAAGTGGACAAGTGCGAATTCCTGAAAAAAGAAGTCAGCTTTCTAGAACATATCGTCACTCCAAATGGGATAAAACCAAACCCAGCAAAAGTCAAAGCAATCATGGACTACCCTGTACCTCGAACTGTCAAAGAGATCAGAGGATTCCTCGGACTCCTAGGGTACTACAGGAAGTTCATCAAGGACTTCGCCAAGACAACCAAACCGTTAACCTCCTGTCTTAAGAAAGATGTCCATATAGAACATACGCCAGAATTCCTAAAATGTGTTCAAACCTGCAAAAACCTGCTTACCAATGAACCGCTACTACAGTACCCGGACTTCACAAAGCCCTTTAATCTGACCACAGACGCTAGTAATTTCGCCATAGGAGCCGTTCTATCCCAAGGCCCCATAGGAAAAGACAAACCAATAGCTTACGCATCCAGGACCCTGAATGAAACTGAAATGAAGTACTCCACCATCGAAAAGGAAATGCTAGCAATCGTTTGGGCTACCAAATATTTTCGACCGTATATTTTCGGAAGAAAATTCAAAATTCTGTCAGATCACCGACCCCTCCAGTGGCTCTTCTCCTCAAAAGATCCAAATTCAAAACTTGTCCGATGGCGCCTGAAGCTAGAAGAGTATGACTACGAAGTGGTCTACAAAAAAGGCACGAGTAATACCAACGCCGATGCGCTCTCCAGAATAGAGATACACACGAAGGAGCTTCATGAAGCAAATTACGAAGACGACAAGGCATCTCTATTCAACCATCCTCCATCAGAAGTTCCTGAGTCTGCGGATGACATCATCAGCGATATATTTGAAGATTGCTTCCGTCAGTATTTCCATGAAGATAAAGACCCCGTACCGCACGAACAGGAGATTCAGAATGAACCCTCAACCGAAGGAGACAAGGAACGTGTGAATCTGAGCCAGGAAGCTACCCCAGATGAAGATACTAGTGGCATCACAAACCATACAGCCAGAGAAAGCCCAATATTGGAAATACCAATATCGGAAAAACCTCTCAATGTCTTCAATAACCAAGTCATCTTCAAACGAGTGAGCTATAACCCAGCAAGAACGGTGATAGAAGAAATATTTCCGAATAAGAAGAGATACCACGCTCAGTTGGGAAACGACAATCTAGATGAAAACGTTTTCAACTTTTCCAAGGAATATATCAGCCCAGGAAAGAAATACGCATTGATGTTCGAAGACGAAGAACTGTACCCCAGCATGTGCAGAATCCTGAGAGAGACATTCAAGAACTCTTCTTTCGATCTCATAAAATGCAACCGCCTTCTGGAAGATGTCAATTGCCCAGCTAGACAAAAAGAAATAATTACGCAGCAGCACGAAGGAAAAACAAATCATAGAGGAATCACCGGAACGGCCCGATATCAAAAAGGATATCGAAGATGCTATCAACTTTTGCGAGATCTGTCAAATCAACAAGTATGATCGAAGACCAGAGAAGCCAAAGTTTATGCTAACACCTACCCCAACAAAGCCTCTTGAAATAATACACATGGATACCTTTCAGGCTAGTGGACAAAAATTCCTGACGATTGTGGATGCATTTTCGAAATATGGCCAAGCGTATCCAATAGAGGGATCTTATGCTATCAACACTCTCAACGCTCTCTTAGTATTCATCAACCACCATGGAATACCACATATGATCGTCACAGATAATGGAACGGAATTCAGAAACGGACTGATCCAAGAATTTGTTGACACACATAAAGTCAATATTCACTATACCACTCCAGAGAACCCTCAGTCAAACGGGATAGTTGAAAGATTCCACTCCACACTGATCGAGCACTTGAGAATATTGAGAGAAACGCATAAGAAAAGAGACATCAAAGAACAGATGCTCTATGCCATCCTAGGATACAATAATTCCATCCATTCAGCAACAAGACAGAAACCCATGGATATTCTGAACGGACATCTCAATAGTCAAGATCCATTTGATATCGATATAAGACGAGCCTCAATCAACAACTACGTCCAACAACACAGAGAAAAAACGAAGAAAAACAGAGAAAAAAAACAAACTGCTTCCACCCTTCTCCCCAAAATACATCCAAAAAGACCACAAAGTAACTGTCGAGACAGAGAATGCAAACATCCATAAGAAAAATATAAGACATTTGCCCAATAAGATAACTAAATTCTTCGCCCCTTTACAGCCTTCATCTGACGAGAGGACAGGAAATCGAGATCCAAAACCTCAAGAGCAATCCAGGATTACTTCCCCTCAAGCTGGGACAAGCAAAGATCAAGACTAGCACCCACGATTTCATCCACTACTACGATCTTCAACCAATCCACGATGAGATACTTGCCATAGAATCCCAATATGATGCCGTCTCCACAGCAATTCGTAACGGACTAAGCGATCCTTATTTCTTCAACCTGCAGAATTTCGATCAAGGACTAAAGTACCAGCTGAAAACTGACAAAGAAAAGCTACAGACCCTTTATCCTCTCAGTAGACCCAAACGAGGACTGATAGATGGCTTAGGAAGTGTGATCAAAGCCATTTCTGGAAACTTGGACCAAGAAGATGCTAGGAAATATGAGAACGCTATTGCTTCGCTCGAAAATAATCAAAGAAACATAATAAGCCATATGAATCAACATATCAGCTTGAACACCAAAATAATGGAGAGTTATAATGAAACCATCTCATTACTAACACATAATCAAGATACCATCTCAGTAGAAGTGAAAAGAATTGAAACCGACCTCAACAGACTCGTTTTTGACTTCAATCACTATCTAGAAACCAGAAACGTATTGGATCAAATCAACCTGATACTTCAAGTTATTTTACAAACACTGAACGACTTAGAAACTGCAGTATCTCTGGCAAGGATCAATACAGTCCATAACAGCGTTCTTAAAAGCGAAGATTTGAGTTGGATCATAAGGACACTGCTCACCTATCACTCAGAGAACCAGTTACTCTATAACCAGGAGGATGACATCCATAAGTACTACGACGTCATCAAAATAGACGCCTACCACACGGATCGTAAAATCGTTTTCATCCTTCATGTTCCCTTAATATTCCCTGATACATTCACCTACTTCCACTTATTTCCCATTCCTACACAAAATTCGACTATAATCATTCCACCTACTCCTTACTTAACAGTAAGTCCTTACCTCTATCAATACCTGAATTCACCTTGTGAACGAATTGGCCTCGAATACCTTTGCGAAGAAAATTTCCTTCAAGATACTGGCAGATCCCCTGACTGTGTCACCCAGATGCTGGAAATAACAGATGAAGAAGCAAGATGTGAACACATTCCAGTTTCGATGAATTCAACCTTGATTCTGGAGATGTCGGAAGCCCATTACATAGGAATATTTCCACAAGCCACGAAGATCTCGACTCGTTGTTCCAGCACGAAAGTAATGGTTCTGGAGGGAGTGCACCTGATAAAACTTCCACCAGGTTGTGAATTCAAAACTAACAACGAAGCCTTCATAAACTCCAAAACGGTCATCTTGGACGAACCCCTCACTTTACCAAATATCAAGACAGCCCACATCAACTCTTCGTTGAAATTCAAACCGCTGAAACTGGACAAGATTCCATTGGAGAAACTACAACATTTGACCCTGGAAGAAGAAAGATTACAACTCATCCCAGAAGAAACCAGGCAATCTGATTTTAGCCATTTCTGGATGACTCCCATTTATATTTCACTCACCATCTTCATTCTATACGTATTTTATAGATTGAAAAGGCAAACGAAGAAAGAACCATCCAAGGATGATCCACCAGTTCCCGAACACGAAGCATCATCTTCAGTCTTGTTCGTCCCTTACAAGACTTCCCCAGGGGATGGAGAAGTTACAGTTCGATAACCCCTTACATCAGCAAGATATTGTTCGATGACCCGAAGACGACATCAATTATTTATGCTGATATCTGCAAAGTCGGCAATAATTTATATATAAATAGGATCAATTGAATTATACTCAACAGTACTTATATTTCATAGTGTCAAGTTGTTACTCTGTTCAAATAAAAAGTTTTTAAAAACCCTTTTGTGTGAACGAGAAATATAATTCGCGTGTTCCGCAACAGCCGATTTCTCTGTTTGCGGTAAATCCTTTTGTGTTCCAACAAGCGTGCCTTCATATTATTTTGTGGTTCTGTAGTAGAAAACGCTACGACAATGTATTCGGATCACTCTTGGTCTAGTTATTTCGTCTTCGGAATCTTTCACTAATCTATCTCGTACTGTTTTCGTGGATCTGACTTTGTTCCTACTCCCTTTTTCCCTCCCCCCAATACGGACCATTACACCACTGATGAAAAGTAGAAGGGATGGCGTCTCAGTGGAGCGGTATGGTCGGGGTCATAGAGCTCGATTAAATTCATCCCTGCTGTAACCGTTCCCTAGATATGCGGCCTTCAAATAACGCATTTTCTTTCTCAAACCCTTCGATTCACAAATTTGCTCTGCTCTTCTTTCTACCAAGCTTTCGATAAAACCTCCCCTTCCTGGTTTTTCATTTAGATTTTAATGGGACTGTCTGGCATTCTCTCTTCTCTCAACTAGTACATTCGAAAAGGCTAGACAAATTAAATACAGTTGCCTGTGAGATCTTCACATATTAGGGTTTACTAATATGTGAAGATCTTACAGGCAACTGTATATTATTTGTTTAATATAGGTTTTCATCAAGTAACGGCCATTCAGTTTTCAAAAAGACTAGAATTATTTTCTCTCCCCTCTCCATCGTGAAAAGGGGGTAAGGAAATACACTTGTCGGAAAACAAAAAGAGTTTCCGCTCTGGTCAAATAGACATAGGACCCTTGTCTCAGAAAGTATTTATAAAATTTTCTTCGATCGAACCCAAGTTTTGGATAGGACCAGATGCTATTATCCGCAACTGTACAGGAAGGCTCTAGAAATCCTCAAGAACTATTGGCAATTCAAGATTAGATGCCAGCGCCAAAGTGGCAAAAATTCTAACCACTCTCGAGTACATTGTTATCATTGTTGTCTTCGGGTTTTTACGGTTTATCTTTGAATATTTTCATTCTGTTTTAGTTTTCAGTTTTTTCATGCACTATTTTTCATTTCAAGACTCAAGTGAAGTGATTTCTCCAGGTCGTACAACAGCATCATTTGTTAATACTCATTTTTAAGGAATCTTGTATTTATTAATCGCCTTGCAAAAAACATTTATTTTGTGGGCTGGAATGATTCACAATAATCACAATTCTTTTCTTTCATTTCCAGGAACACTAAATTTGTCATTCTCTTGGATCACTAGCTAATAAGCTACTACTTTTTCATATTGGATTTGATGTGAGTCAAAAGTGATGAAAAATGCCTTAATTGATAATATATGTTTCAGGTTATTTCTTTGTAAGAAATAATGCCTGGAATATGGTTGAGTATGCTAGATTACATGGATTACGTGAATGGCAAATAGTCTCCCTTGGTAAAATGGCGAGAACAAACTTTCATGAAGTTAGACACCGGTTTTCCTATTTTCAGGAGATATATCCAGGCCCGCCGTCTGTCTATAGACTCTCTTAATCCTAGACTAGTCTGCACCATAACGTTTCTTTCATTTTCCCGCGGAAAAAGATGAAAACTTATTCCAGTACTACTTTGCCGTTTTGCCCAAGAGTCACATTGAGGTACACAACAATAATGGTTTGAACTCTAAGCACTCATTTTACATCTGAAAACTAGTAACAGTCAACAGAAACAGAATATCCTGAATATCCACCATACACATGTAGAAGATTTTCATTACGTATCATATAATAATAATCACAAAAATATACAAAAACAACGACCAGAATGCACAGAATCATAGGAATTTAAACGTAAACAACGATTTCAATGTACTTATAAATAGTTTCAAAATTTGACACCAGAGGGAGTACTCCTTATGTTGAATTCCCAATCTCAACGGCAGAGAGAGGAGAGTATGAATTTGAACAGAACATAGATACCAGCACTTCAGAACACAAGAACTCCCCATGAATAATTGAGATATTCCTGCAAAGATTCGTGATTACAGATGACAGTCGAACCTCTGGTTCAATGTTAAATACAGACTTTCAAGTCCTGTACCAGTGAATGAAACGCGGCAATTAAAGACACTTCATCCATCACCTCATCGCTCATTAGAATCTCTACCGCAGTTGTAGACAATATGTCAGTGCCGGAAACCTACAGAGGACGGCTAAGCCCGAAGGCCACTATCAACTAGAACACCAACCGTGAGAGCCTACAGCCTTTGATTATTTTTACCTTTTTTGAATTATCCGGAAAAATTTGCTCCCTAGGGTTTTTCGACAAATAAGTTGCCATTCCAAGGAGATGGAGTTCACTCCACATCATTTCCATTCTAGTGTGGTGCCTGGAGCTTCGACCACGGACCACATTTTTTTCATCGTTTGAAGAAAGTATTATGAAAAAATAATTTTCGCCATATTTTTTTTTTAATAAAAATGTTTTTTCTTTCATGTGTAGAATTTCACCTGAATAGAAATGAAAGAAACGTATATAAAAAATATCCGTGTATTTCAAGCTAGGCTACTTTCTATAAAAAAAAATAGAAGAGAGAATAGATTTATATCAATAATATAAAACCACTAGAAAGCAAATGTTAACATAGCAATCACCGACTAACTCAATCGAGATGCCATGGGTTCTATCAAAAATTTATACCGCGCCAGTGATTTGAAAGAGCCAGCCCAAAACACAGACTGCTCCAGATCTCTTATGGAGATTTCTAAATGGATTTTAAATTGATATAATATAATTATAACGCTGGGGGTATATGTAGTATGATGACTACGATGTTCGAGTATTGGTAGTAGGATCGGAATGAAATGCCAAACGCTCAGTTTACAAACCTCTATTCATCCGCTAAGATTTTCATTATTGTCCACAAATACAAAGAGATACCTGGTACTGTGATGTCCGAGTGCCTTCCAAACTCCTATTGTGATCACAAAAGGGCTACAGATGGAAAGGTCACAACCTGGAAAGTACTCATTAAATGGGACTAAAGTCCAATAGATAATAAAACAGATATGGATAATGAAAATGTAGGTTTGTAAACAACCGAAATGTACAAATATCAGCCACAATGATAGTGGGCAACAAGTATCACTAATCTTACAAATAAACCAAAAAATATATAGGTTCCTATTCCCAAATAGGTTCCTCAATTAAATCTGCACCATAAGGGTATGCAGCAAGTACCAAATAATAATAAAAATAACCAGGTAACTATTCAAATTTTTACACTGAAGGTGCACACAAATATTCAAGTACCTATATGAATAAAACAGTTCCTTCTATAAGGACAGTACTCTCCTGAAGTACAGCATCAAAACAACTTGAAACAATAATGAAATATAACACAAAGGTAGTATAGGTAATAAACAAAAATAAGAAAGAAGTTAGGCCAAGAAAGGTTGTGTAAATTTGGAAGAAATATCAACACAAAAAAAAATAGATAATTTGTTCTCCGTTTGCAGTCCCCAATGCTTTCCCTCACTACCACACCCGTTGCAGTAGAATAATGTTTGGATAAATGTTTTAGAACAAAAGGGTTTCAAAGATTTGGACAATATATTAGGAAAGGTTGAACTGTCAAGATGTTATAGTTACACGCCAGTCTCTGCTCCTTTAGCCACGGTGCTCAGGATACCTTTGGCCTTGGTACAACTGGGAGATCCAACACTTTTGTCCTATCCGAGGCAGTATACTGTCAGACTACTCATGTCTGATCTCTCCTGTCCCTCCAAGACTTCCAGGGTCCGGGGGCGGATGGTACGGTCTGCTCAAGTCACACAGATGATATAGGGCGGCAAAGTAGTTCGACACAGCTCGAAGTTCCAACACTCTTCTCTCAAGATATTAATTATTGTAACGGGTGGCGATGAAGTATCACTCCAAAAGGGCAGCAGCAAAATTCTGGTTATCAGATCAGGAACTCAAGGCGTCCAAAATGGCGGTGGGCGACATCAATACTTTAGATCCTCATTCATCGAGGTAATCTTGGTGATATACATCCAAATGACTATAATTCCAGTCCACAAAAATCACCCAAGATTATTTAATCATGCATCATCAATTAAATCCACTAATATGTGATAAGATTAAGAAAATTGATTTACATGAGTATTGTCACACACCGGCTTTCTAGAACGTTGCAAACGGAAAAAAAAACGAGAGTCCAGAGCTCCCTGGCCCAAATTATCAAAATTCAAAAAAACAAAGCCATGTTGTGATCTTCTTCTTATTTCATTCAACTCAGGATTGTTCGCCTGTCCTTGAATTGTTCCTTCGACAAAGTCGAAGTTATGTCAAATGTCAAAATGTGCATAAAAGGAGTTTATTCAATGACGATTTTTACTAGTTTACTAGGAATCAATAGCCCAATAAGACATTGTTAACAACATTCAGAAAAATTGTTGCAAAATAAAATGAAATGTCCAATACCGACAACCAGTGTTCTAAGCGGGGACACTGTGTTCGATGTCAACCACTAAAGCGCAAAGTTGCAGAGTTGGCAACCCTGATAAACGCCTCGATACACTACCACAGAACACCCTGTCTACACAGAAGCGCAACTTGAAGGCGGTCCCTTTGATCTTTTGGGTCAATTTTTCGTAACCTTGATTTAAAGCTTGGCTTGTATAATGTCATTTCTTGGCGGTAAATTCAAACTGTCGGTTGATATACAGTTCAAGTGATACACCTTTGTAAACTTTGTAGACTGAGCATTTCTGCTTCTGAACTGAAATTGGGGCAGTTTTAATTCCATCTGAAGATACGACCCTAGGAAGGTCTTAATAATTTAGAACTTACATTTCCCCTATCAAATTCGTCTAAATGCTTCGTTGATCAGTAATCTACATTCCCTTATTCTCAACAAATATAAACGGAGAATTTGGATAATTACCAAAATAATTTCAGTGAATAGGCTTACTGTTTTTTGCACCTTTAAAAATAAGTAGATAGAAAAGTGGTGTAGGCAGCTATTTGATGTTCAAATAGTTTTAGAGTGATCAACTGAATTTTGCAGGAACGAACGTTTAAAATTACTCTGATTATGCTTTCATCCGATATTATTAAAATTTATCAGTAGTAATAATCCAACGACATTGATAATTGTTCGAAAATTTTATAACACCCTAACAACACAAATGTGAGGTTGACAATATACAAGCCAAGCTTTCGATTCGGTCGGAACGCTTCAGTTGCGCTTCTGTGTAGATAGGGTGTTCTGTGACACTACGGAACTGTCGCAGTTCGCAGTGGTATTTTTGAACTATCCGCTGTTAGATATAACGTAACCTCACTAGTTACAAAACAATAACAAACTTATCTGAAGGTGATAAGGAATCCTGTAGGAATAATTTAACAATCTAACATAAGGACAAGAGATGGATACAACAAAGAGACCTCGGGTTTATGAATTTCAGAAGTCAATTCAACAGTTATGAGCCTAAAATCAAGGTAGGTGAAATATGAATAGAATAAGAAACGTACAGTAAAAATACACAACCAATATAACGACTACAAGAAGCATAAATCAAATCAGAATGTAGAATCGTTAGCAAAGTTTTACGATTTCATACTATACAGGGTAACAGATGGATTCAAATGACAAAATTTGATTTTGAACCGTAACAATCCCCCCCTCTTCTTCCGGAGGAAGTAAAGTTCCATGAACTTTGCTGACGATAAACCTTAATAGGAAAAGCAAAAACATCAACCTATAGTTCCAATTCAGTGGTATGCATAAGACAAACTAATCTGGGAAATTATTGTCCAGATGGGACTGGTCTACTTTGAGATCTTGAACATGCCAAATTCCCTTCTGATTTCCTAAATGATCCTCTAACTCATAAGTCCAAGAACCTACTTCTCTGCGAATCTTAAAAGGTCCAATAAATTTCGGTGCAAGTTTGGCCGTAAAATAATTGAAAGCATCAGATTGAGCTTTGTTCCTACGCCACACCATATCACCTGCTTTGAAATTAACAGCACGTCTACGAGAATCAAAGACCTTTTTACTACGCTCTTGGGACTTCTTAAGACGAGCTTCTACATCGATATACATTTTGCGGAAACCTTCTTGACGCTGTTCAATTTCGTCATCAAGATCTAAATTATGTTCAGGTACCTGATCCAAATAATCTTGACCATAAAGCTTATATTCCCTACCGAAATTAATAAAGTATGGACTGTAACCTACCGTTTCATGACGAGCAGTTCGTATTGCACAACCAATTGCTGCAAGATTTACATCCCATTTACGATGATTACCTTGTACATACGACGAAATCATAGTCTTAACAACTCGGTTAACTCGTTCAGTTGGATCGGCTCGAGGCAAATAAGAAGCAGTATAAGAAATAGTAGTTTTATATTTCTTGCACAAAGTCTGAAACTCTTTACTTTTCATAGGGCCACCATTGTCACAAATGAGATATAATGGAGCTCCATACACAAGAAAAATAGCCTCTTCCACACACTTTGAAAGTGACCTGCCCGTGGCAGTTCTCAATGGAAAAATAACAACATATTTACTATAAAAATCTGTAACAACCAGACAATGCAAATTTCCTTGTGATGAACGAGGAAAAGGACCCATAAAATCTAAACTTATCATCTGCCAAGGTTGCTTAATATTTGGACGAGTTCCCATCAGACCAGCAGGGGCTTTCTGCTCAGGCTTGTGCTCTGCACAAACTTTACAAGACTTAACATATCTGAGGATATCGCACTTCATTTTTGGCCAATAATAGAGACTTCGAATTTTCCAGAAAGTTTTAAAACCACCAACATGACCAGAAGTAGGATCATCATGACAACGCACTAAAATGTCCTTTCTCTTATCTTTGGGGACGACAATTTTCCAATAATCTGACGCTCGAGACAACTCAGGAATTCTACATTTCACATACTTGAATAAAACATTATTTTCAACTCTCCAAGTGCCAAATTTTTCAGGATGGTTTTGAACTTTTTTGCACATACCTAAATACCAAACATCACTGGTTTCATCAGCGATATTTTCGGGATTATTCTCAATGGCAGCTACAGGAACAGCACGAGATAAAAAATCAGGGACTATATGATCCTTACCTTTTCTGTGGATCAACTCAAAATCATAGGGTTGTAAACGAAGAATCCAACGGCCAAGCCTACCTTGAGGTTCCTTGAGTCTTTGCAGCCATAGGAGTGAAAAATGATCGGTTATGACCTTGAAATGAACTCCCTCGAGATAATGACGTAGCTTTTCAATCGCCCAAATGACAGCAAGAGCCTCACGCTCAGTTGTGCTATAGTTTCTTTCTTGACGTGTAAGTGACCGAGACAGAAAACAAATGACCTTTTCACCTTCAGGAAATTCTTGAGATAACACACCGGCAATTCCATATGCGGACGCGTCAGTTTGCAAAATAAAGGTTCGATTGAAATCAGGGCACGTTAAAATAGGAGCAGTTACAAGACATTCCTTGATGCTACGAAACGAATTTTCACAATCGACAGACCAATTCCATTTGACACCTTTTTTCGTTAAATTACTCAGCGGAGATAAAATTGAAGAGAAACTAGGTATGAAACGTCGATACCAAGAAGCAGTACCTATGAAACGTCGAATTTCTTGAACATTCTTGGGAGCAGTCACATCAAGAATAGCTTGAACTTTCTCTGGGTCAGGATGAAGACCACGCTCATCCACCACATAACCTAAATATTTCAGTTGAGGTAAACAAAATTTACACTTCTCAGGACTGACCACCAAACCAGCTGCATGTAAACGATCAAAAACCTCTGACAAAGTTTTAAGATGAGAATCAAAATCTTGGGATACTATGACGATGTCATCAAGGTAAACTAAAACGGAAGGCTGCAATTCTGGTCCAAGTACAGAATCAATAATTCTCATCCAGGATCCAGGAGCGTTAGTAAGACCAAACGGCATGCGCAGAAAATGAAAGAGTCCCCTCCCAGGAACAGTAAATGCAGTATATTCCCTAGATTCGGGTTTCAAAGGAATTTGAAAATATGCCGATTTAATATCCAACGAACTAAGATACTTTGCATCCCTCAATTGATCCAAGATATGAGAAATGTAAGGTAAAGGGTACGCATCCTTTTTAGTTTTAGAGTTGAGTTGTCGAAAATCAATACAAAATCTATAAGTGTCGTCCTTCTTTTTAACAAGACAGACTGGTGAAGACCACGCACTTCTTGACGGCTCAATAATTCCCTTTTTCAACATTGACTCAACCTCATCATCAATAATCTTTTGTTTAAAAGGACTACATGGATAGTATCTCTGCTTAATTGGCTTAGTTCCGGGAATTAGTTCAATTTCATGTTCACCAACTGTGCAACAACCCAAACTGGTTCCCATTAAAGCTAACTTTTCTTCAACTAAACTGTTCAATCGAGTTCGCTGTTCAGAAGTTAAAGTTGTATCACCCCGTATGCCTTGGCTGGGTTTAAACTCAATAGACTCTACATTATTTGTAAAATGCCAAACATCATTTCGAAGGTCTGGAAGAATATTCATTATCCTCCAAAAATCAATGCCCAAGATTAATTGTTGCGAGATTTCATTAACAACCAATATATCTATCACATGAGTTTTGTCAATTAACGAAATTGGTGTAAAAACATGACCTATACTAGAACAAGACTGTCCATTAGCAACAGTACAACTAGTAAAATTTGAAACAAGAGATAAACCTAAACTTTGCAAAATTTTAAATCCCGAATGATTTACCAAAGTTCTAGAACTACCACTATCAAGTAAACCTAACATTGTATACCCCAAAACAGTAACTTCTATATAAGGTCGTTGATCACCTCTAGCATGAGAAATAATATAATTTAATAAAACTGATTGTGGAAAATTATTATCATTATTATTATCATACAAGTGACTTGTGGAATTTAGAGTTGAAACGGAGGAAAACTCCCCACTTACTAGTTCCTCCGGGTTTCGTTTCCCGAATTACATTTACTGCAAGTTTTAATAGTTACCCCAGACAATCCACATTTAAAACAGTGCAACCTTCTAGGTGCAGTACAATTTCGGTTTAAATGGCCTACCTTCTGACAATTAAAGCAAGTTACTGGCCTTCGCATATCTGCTTGATGTACTTCATGAACAACATTTTTGCCAGATCTTACTTTAGAAGTTGAGGCAACAGCAAATTCAGAGTCAACAAAATCTATGTTTTTCTGAGAAGGTGGAACATAATTATCAACACGAAATTTCTTAGTTTCAAGCTTCAAACATTCAGTTTCAAGTTCTTGCAAAGATCCGACCTGTGGTAACTGCGATGTATAAAAAGGAGACAAATTTCTAACAACAATGTCCAATTGCATCTGATCTGTCATTAGACCATATCGTCTGAACATGGACTTCATAGCATTTAAATAATCAATAATAGTTTCATTAACATCTTGAGTTCTCCTCAAAATATTTTCAAAAAGTCTGGGTTTATAATCAGGAACAGAATAATGTGTAATCAAAAGATTTGAAAGTTCTTGCCAAGTATTAAAACGATTTCTATTGTTCACAAACCAGTTACGTGCTTTGCCTTCAAAAAGTTCATAAGCTGAATCAAATAAATCTGTTTCAGAAACTTTACGAGCAACTCTCAACTCAGAAATTCTATCCAAAAATTCATGAACCGACAATTCTTCAGTATTCCCAGAAAATTTAATATTCCACTTATAAATTGGTAAAGATTTGACATTGACAGTAGTGGCAGTTGTAGTTGTCAAAGGAGCAGTAGTAGTTACATGTACAGTACTAGTTACAGGAATATTAATATCTGCTAAAGTTGAAGACAAATTATTTAAATCAGCATTTTCAAAAAGTAAACTCAAATTTGGATCTCTTTTAGAAACGGTTTCTAAATTGTCAAGAGCTGAAAGTATTTTAGACATGAGCTCTGCTCTAGCAATACTGTTCAAATCATCAAGTGGTAGGCGATCACAACGATTTAATAAATGAACTAAACGAGACTGAAGTCGTTCAAATTTAGTTTTAGAATTTTCTCCAGGAACATGAGCAATTGCAGAAGTAATTTCTCTCAATTTATTAGTTATAATCAACTCTTCATCATCAAAGTTAGGATTATATTCAGGATATTTCAAAGATTTGCCTTCCTTCTCCAATTTTAAAAGTGGTCGCAAACAAGACCTAAGTTCGTCCACAGTTTGACTATCTTGTGTCAAAATACCACGAACAGAGAGTTCAAATCTCAATTCATCCTTTTTAAGATAATTGATGACAAGTCTTATGTCCATGTTGAAAATAATAATTACCAATTATATATCACCCAATAAAAATATTTGACAGTAGTACCACTGTACTTCAGTAGCAAGTTTCAAGTGTCAATAATTCAATAAATGACAAATATTAAAAGAAGTAATCAATAAGTCCAATAAAAAATGTTGTATTCAATGCGTGAGACTTCAGGGTAAAAGTGCAAATTGATTTAAAAAAAAAATATTGATACTGGGTATCAAATTCAAATTTTGAAAATGAGAAAAATAAATTCCCATCCAATTCCCAATACTCGAAGTAACAATTTGTGTCCCAATTAAAAGAATTCAAAGCAAAATAAAATGTTGGAATTTTTCTCAAAGCAAAAATTCAAACTAGGTCCACCCTGTAGAGTGCAAATTTCTACAAAGCAAAATTATAAACAAGTTTCACCAATTAGCGTTCCAAATTCTCAACAGGAAAATTCTGAAAAGTGAAATTCCAAACAGCAAAAAAAAATTTCAAAACGGTAAAATTTGACACAGCAAAATGTTCAAAAAGGCCCCACACGTTGGCGCGCCAATTTCTTGCTACGCTACTTTCTATAAAAAAAATAGAAGAGAGAATAGATTTATATCAATAATATAAAACCACTAGAAAGCAAATGTTAACATAGCAATCACCGACTAACTCAATCGAGATGCCATGGGTTCTATCAAAAATTTATACCGCGCCAGTGATTTGAAAGAGCCAGCCCAAAACACAGACTGCTCCAGATCTCTTATGGAGATTTCTAAATGGATTTTAAATTGATATAATATAATTATAACGCTGGGGGTATATGTAGTATGATGACTACGATGTTCGAGTATTGGTAGTAGGATCGGAATGAAATGCCAAACGCTCAGTTTACAAACCTCTATTCATCCGCTAAGATTTTCATTATTGTCCACAAATACAAAGAGATACCTGGTACTGTGATGTCCGAGTGCCTTCCAAACTCCTATTGTGATCACAAAAGGGCTACAGATGGAAAGGTCACAACCTGGAAAGTACTCATTAAATGGGACTAAAGTCCAATAGATAATAAAACAGATATGGATAATGAAAATGTAGGTTTGTAAACAACCGAAATGTACAAATATCAGCCACAATGATAGTGGGCAACAAGTATCACTAATCTTACAAATACACCAAAAAATATATAGGTTCCTATTCCCAAATAGGTTCCTCAATTAAATCTGCACCATAAGGGTATGCAGCAAGTACCAAATAATAATAAAAATAACCAGGTAACTATTCAAATTTTTACACTGAAGGTGCACACAAATATTCAAGTACCTATATGAATAAAACAGTTCCTTCTATAAGGACAGTACTCTCCTGAAGTACAGCATCAAAACAACTTGAAACAATAATGAAATATAACACAAAGGTAGTATAGGTAATAAACAAAAATAAGAAAGAAGTTAGGCCAAGGAAGGTTGTGTAACGTAAATTTGGAAGAAATATCAACACAAAAAAAAATAGATAATTTGTTCTCCGTTTGCAGTCCCCAATGCTTTCCCCCACTACCACACCCGTTGCAGTAGAATAATGTTTGGATAAATGTTTTAGAACAAAAGGGTTTCAAAGATTTGGACAATATATTAGGAAAGGTTGAACTGTCAAGATGTTATAGTTACACGCCAGTCTCTGCTCCTTTAGCCACGGTGCTAAGGATACCTTTGGCCTTGGTACAACTGGGAGATCCAACACTTTTGTCATATCCGAGGCAGTATACTGTCAGACTACTCATGTCTGATCTCTCCTGTCCCTCCAAGACTTCCAGGGTCCGGGGGCGGATGGTACGGTCTGCTCAAGTCACACAGATGATATAGGGCGGCAAAGTAGTTCGACACAGCTCGAAGTTCCAACACTCTTCTCTCAAGATATTAATTATTGTAACGGGTGGCGATGAAGTATCACTCCAAAAGGGCAGCAGCAAAATTCTGGTTATCAGATCAGGAACTCAAGGCGTCCAAAATGGCGGTGGGCGACATCAATACTTTAGATCCTCATTCATCGAGGTAATCTTGGTGATATACATCCAAATGACTATAATTCCAGTCCACAAAAATCACCCAAGATTATTTAATCATGCATCATCAATTAAATCCACTAATATGTGATAAGATTAACAAAATTGATTTACATGAGTATTGTCACACACCGGCTTTCTAGAACGTTGCAAACGGAAAAAAAACGAGAGTCCAGAGTTCCCTGGCCCAAATTATCAAAATTCAAAAAAACAAAGCCATGTTGTGATCTTCTTCTTATTTCATTCAACTCAGGATTGTTCGCCTGTCCTTGAATTGTTCCTTCGACAAAGTCGAAGTTATGTCAAATGTCAAAATGTGCATAAAAGGAGTTTATTCAATGACGATTTTTACTAGTTTACTAGTAATCAATAGCCCAATAAGACATTGTTAACAACATTCAGAAAAATTGTTGCAAAATAAAATGAAATGTCCAATACCGACAACCAGTGTTCTAAGCGGGGACACTGTGTTCGATGTCAACCACTAAAGCGCAAAGTTGCAGAGTTGGCAACCCTGATAAACGCCTCGATACACTACGGACTGTGCTACGGAACTGTCGCTTGTCGCAGTTCGCAGTGGTATTTTTGAACTATCCGCTGTTAGATATAACGTAACCTCACTAGTTACAAAACAATAACAAACTTATCTGAAGGTGATAAGGAATCCTGTAGGAATAATTTAACAATCTAACATAAGGACAAGAGATGGATACAACAAAGAGACCTCGGGTTTATGAATTTCAGAAGTCAATTCAACAGTTATGAGCCTAAAATCAAGGTAGGTGAAATATGAATAGAATAAGAAACGTACAGTAAAAATACACAACCAATATAACGACTACAAGAAGCATAAATCAAATCAGAATGTAGAATCGTTAGCAAAGTTTTACGATTTCATACTATACAGGGTAACAGATGGATTCAAATGACAAAATTTGATTTTGAACCGTAACACTCGAATGGGAAATAAAACATTGGGGAGAACAGGGCAGCATGCAGTGGCATTGTACAACGAAATGTTTTTTATAGTTGTGTTCGATACTACCGTTTCAGTACAATTGGAATGATCTGAGCACCAACATAATGCTGAAATTCAGTATGTCAATGAAAATTGCATTCGAAAAGATCATTTAGCGTACAAAATTATCGTTGGTTGAAACGCACTGACTCAACTGCAGAAATTTTAACAATTTTCGTATGTACAGCCACAAATATAAAGCATTTGAGTGAAATGTTAATTTTAATAAAATTTCTGTCATCCAGTACATTTTTCCTAAATTCAGTACATTTTCTCTCGAACATTCGGTAGGGCAATGTAAAAAGAGTGCGGTTTTGTTATAAAAGACAGTTCCCTGTACCTACATGCTGAGTTGAGGAGGCAGTGAAAATTCAGTATTTTGATAAAAACATTTCGTTTCAATATGAAATTGGAATATATATATATATATTTATATTATATATATATATATATATATATATATATATATATATATATATATAACACCCGATATAGTACAGTATAGTCAAGTGATTTATTAATCACATGAAGTTTTATACGTTTTTATGCGAAAGACATTATACAAAATGAGATACGTCACAACAATAAATTAATGTCACCACATATTATGCTCTGTCAGGGTGATGCCTTATAATTGATGGCTCACTTGCACTTCGTGATTTGTGGTCCTGTGGTCCAACCCTATTCGAAAGTTGTATGCTGGGTTTTTTGGTGTCACAGATTATGGCACTACCGTGTAAATTTGGGAATTCGAAATGTCTGCTCCAAATTGCCTGACATTTCAATATTTATGATTCAAATTTTTCAAATTGGTATGTATCTATGAGTTTGAGATTGGTTTTTGGAATCAAAAATCCTAATTTGATTTGAGAAAAGACGATACATGGATTTTGTGATGCATGGTCCGATTATATTCAAGATTAGTATCTAGGGATTTTTAGATGAAAAATTTTTTTTCTCAATAATTGAAGATGATTTTTTTTAAAAGGCTGAGAAGAATCAAATGAAAATATCTTTTTTCAATCAAGACTTTCTTCGAATATGTCACGTGAGTTGTTATGTGAGTAACACATTCAAAAGCTTGCCGCACAAAATTCTCAGCTATAATACCACAGGTATTTCTATGCGATTTTTATTTATTTTCTCACGGACAAGTATATCTATACGTCTGAATAATTTTTTAAGTACATTCGAATGGAAGCGAATAGAAAATAGCTCTTCTTGAACTCAGTTGAATTGTACATCCATCGAATAGATCGTGCTTATTTGAAGAAATAGTTGTATCATCAGTGAAGGCTATACAGCCATCGCCAATCGCCAATTGTTTTATCGTACAGTATGATTTTATGCAGCCAAATTGATTCGGAATGAATGAATTGTATTCATAAAAGTAAGTAGAAAGTCTATTATTTGAAATCCTTTCGTATATCTTACCGAAGATTGGAATATGATCGATATAGGACGATAATTCTCGATTTCATCTATTTGTCCCCTTTTGTATATAGGTGAATCTCTGGCTATTGAAAAAAGTCCATTCGGGTATTATTCCATGTGCGAGTTGTTGAAATGTTCGACTTTCATGCTGGATTCTTTATCATGAACTTCAATACATATCTCAATCAATACAGCAATTTACCCAACCCCACCCCCTTACGGATAGAACAGGAAAACAACAATATCAACTCTGACAGTATAAGCCCTGCACTTGAGTTACTGGTACTCAAACATGCTCGTCTCACAATCGGTCCGATTACTGATAATCTAACTACGATTTTATTGGTCAAACAGTATTGGTTGAACAGCTTTCTCTCCGCTTTTCTTTCTTTTCTATATCTTTCTACAGATGAAATTCCACATAAAAATGGAAAAATGCTATTTGAAGCAAAATTATATGTTAAATTATTTTTTTTGTAGTGATTTGTTTTGAAAGTAAACAAATTGAGAACACAAAAAGGAATTGGTGAACATTGCAATCATTCATAGTATGAGAAAAAAAAACCCTAATCAAATCAATTCACTGTCACTTCAATCCGAGGTTTCAACCTCCTGAATGCTCCAGAGACGCTCCACTGATCAGGAACCAGATACAACCCACAAACCAGAGTTCATCCCTGGGAAGTCGTGAATAATTAACAACAGGAAAACGACTTCCAATGCGATGTTCAAAAAACTGTAACCAGTAATTCCCGGCGACTGTCGAATGTCCGCGACACCGAAGATCCCATGGAAATCCATGAAACTTAGCAACAAACCCATTTTGCGAAGTTCAACGGAATGTTTAAAAATATCCACTTTGTGAGTCCCTGTATCTTACTGAAAATAACATTATTTCGCATTGCACTTCCATGTTCAACGGAATTTCATTGTATGACATTTATGCGAGTTCACTTGAGGAATGCTGTGAGAAGTTACAGTGATAACATATATTACTCTAAATTCATTTCTGCATTGTGAATTCCATAGAAATCCCATATTGATATACTTTTCACTCTTGCGAAGTCACATGTGATTCTTTTTGGGTACCAACTTCGATCATTGATGCATGTGTCTGCTTATATGAATACCTTCACATGAAGGAATATGTTTGATCAGACATGCTCCTATAAGTGAGTGTCTTGATATAAGACAGGTGTGTTGATATCAAATGAAAAACATACTAAACATAAAAAACATATATTTTGCATAAAAACAACAAAATTGAAAATACAAATGAAACAAATATTCTTTTCTGAGTGTTTAAGTCTTCTTCTCTATCGACTGGACATCTCTCTCCAAGTCTTACGACATGTTCTTTCTTCCATTACCTTGTTGAAATAAATAATTATTGTGAGTACTGATACTTGTATTAACAATGTTTATTCATATATAAAATGTAGATTATATACATTCAACCAGGTCAACGCTTTGATACAAAAATCAGACTTCATGAAACCTCATTCATCAATTCTCAACTATTGAAATAATCTTTTGAGGTTTTCGTTAATTGAGATCAGGAATGATCCAAGATGAAACATGAACCTACATTCCAATAATAAGTAAACGTCTCACCTTTCAATTCTGCGATCTGCTGATGTTAAAACTAATTGCACTGCCAGTTTCATTCACACACACAAAGCAAATTATAAAACGTTATAATCATAAGATTGTAGATGATAATATCACTATCACGATGAAATTCCCAGCAAGCAGCAAACCCAATATATGTCAACTGTCAATCCGCAATCTTTTCAGTGTGCTAACAGTGCTACCAAACTTATTGAAAAATGACAGTTGTCAAATTGCACCAATAGTGAAGCTGGAACTTGGACCTCCGTACAAAACGAGAACAAAGATTTCAAAAACATATTAAACTGCCAACTATACCAAAGCGCGAAATTTAAAATGGGCTTGATATATTGTGCTGCAATTCTTGAGTCATGCGGATTTTTTTTCATACGAATAGAGTGACTTAGAGATATATGGACTAGATATGTTAATAACCTGCTTCACAACACAAAGTCGTATACGGATTCATTTCAAGAATAGCAGCCCTGGAGAACGATCTCACTCGAATATAAATTTAAATGATTCATCTCAATATTCTCAATTATATTCCAAAAACAGCTTGCTTGCATTATAAGAGAATTCTGTCATAAATTTACTTCTTGCCTAGGTAGATACCAATTGTCGGAAATCGAGAGGCAATTACAACAATAATTCTCAGGGAACTCTCTCACGAATACCTGAAAACTGACCAATTGAGTAACAATCAGAATGTTGATAACTTTACCATCCGGGCAAGACCTATGGTTTTACTAACGTGTACTTTATTTGAATGTTTATAGAGAAACTTGTCATATACCTCCCAGGTAAGTAACAAACAGAATTCCCATCGAGACTTTACTGAGCATTCGAAATTACAACAAGAAATCCTATGACAGTCGTTGGTAAGTCCCGAAAAGAATTAACAATAAGTATATAAATGGTTCGTCCTAGCGACTTCTGTGACTTCGCTGGTTTACTGGGAACTCATACTCACCATACTAATATGACACATAATCGAATTCTTCAAACTTTCAAAGTCAGCGAGTTCCTATACTACTCAGGCATCTCTCATCAGGAAATTGTTATTATTTTTATAGCTGTGTCATCCATTTCTGGATCCATTTCTGGAACTGAAAATATCACAAAGATAAATACAAGAAACTTCACCCAAAATCAATTGGCTTCCTCGAAGCCTAGGCTTTCGGTTGCATGAACAATTAGTATAAATTCAGCGGAAACCGACCCGAAATTGCGATTCCATCCTAATGGACCGAATCACCTAGGGAACTGTGAAAGCAGAACAAAACAGGAAATTTAGAAACAATGAATTTCAACTCAGTCTCCACTTCAGTCGTAATTCCACAAATAGATCCCCTTTACTGCTTCTATTTTGTTTCGAATTGGAATAGGTATAAAACGGTAAACGGTGTAATTAGAGCTGACGAACAAAATGATGTCCAATTCATTTCTTGAGATTATTTTTCAGTTATCAAAAGTTATCAAAAATATCCATAAACTACATAGATAGAGGAGGCAGTCGATGGACGTCAGTACAATTTCATAGATTGTTTTTCTATTATAGGATCCAATCGATTGAAAGTTATATTTATGTAAT
Organism: Zygogramma bicolorata; assembly: GCA_032362365.1. NCBI lineage: Eukaryota > Metazoa > Arthropoda > Insecta > Coleoptera > Chrysomelidae > Zygogramma > Zygogramma bicolorata. The sequence continues at coordinate 205,762 of JAVJAQ010001306.1, read as the reverse complement.
TCTGTGACTGCATGAAATAATGCAACATGCATTGATTTCTTTGAAGTTTTACTGTGAATCTGGAAACAAAAAATGTTCTGATCGAATGGCCTTCGTCATTTTATTAAATCTGTCGAAGCTCCATGGAATAGTTCAACAATTTCTCCTATAGGCAGTGGCGGATCCACAGGGGGGGTTTTCGGGTCCGGACCTCCCCATTGGGAAAATCAGAGATTATTTTTTTCAATTTTTATCGGCTCCTAATTTCCAAATTTTTGTTAGGGAACGAAAAAATGTCACATGAGCAAGACAAAAAAATTAAATAGAATAATTTTTTTTGCTTTAAAATTGATGAACTTCAATAATTATTACTACATTCCATTGAAAACTAGAGAGGCTACAGGCTACATTTTAACATTAGTAAATTTTCATTTTTCAACAACCAATTTCATCAATTTATTCAATTCAATAATCCTCCAATTCTTAAAAATATTATTCTCGAGAATTAAAAATAGTACAAACAAGATCTGGATTGAATGTTACCCAAACAAACAAACAAACAAACAAATTCCGCTTGAAATTTTTGGACTCACCGATTGTTCTTTCCTTTCCGAGTAAAATATGAAAATAGAGTCCTCTTCATGTTGTAGGTCCAAAATAAAATGCTTTTTTTTAATTATCAAATCGCAATTTTTTTCGATGAATATTCAAAGAAAATCGACACTTGTCAGGCTTATCGAGGAAAAGTTTGAGAAATTTCTGACAGTGCTGCCACTGGATCCTTTTTGGCGCAGTATTTGAAAAATTAGACTTGTTACATTTGTGATGAGTATTGTGTATGCCGGTAACGATTTGAATATACTATGTATGAGTAGAATATGCTGTTGATTAGGTTAAATCAACTCGATTCGATTAAAAAAAAGTTAAGTTTCGAACCTACTTTACCTCCTGGCTACACCTTCAAATTTTGCTCATGTCAATCTCTTTCACCTTTTTTTGGATCTTGACTAGTTGTTGCTATACGGTAGCTCATAATTTTCTGTTATATATATATATATATATATATATATATATATATATATATATATATATATATATATATATATATATATATATATATATATATATATATAAGCATACCACTATCTACCGAGCGTCCGTACATTAACAAATTACTATCTTCCAAGCGTCCGGCTCCAACAGAGCGTCCATATATGGACGCTCTGAAGAAACTGTGTAGAATCTGAACTCAGAGCACCAGAGTAGTTCACATATTTGAAAATTCGTTGGACGCCTTCTTGATAGTTGTGCAAATTTTTCGAATACTTTTGTATATTATTAGTTCATCAGGTTTGCCGCCAGCGACGCACGGAGCATTTCTGAATATTCATTGAAAGGTATATATTACTTTCGGACCGTCGATTTCCAAGCGTCTTTCAATTTCTGAAGAAGAGGCAACGCTGAATAGGGGCTGATTTCAGAAGGCAGCGTGTTTTAAAAAGTGCAGTATTTGTTGACAAACATTCGTTGAGTGAAGAGTGAGTGATATTTGATAAACCGATTTCAGGGAAGTTATGAATCAAATGAGGTTTTGACACACACTCATGACTACTTTGTATTCTTTCGCTGTTCGCTTGAGTTCATCAACGCACAGACCTAGAGTAGGGGGTTTTTCAAGGCGAACTAAGCTTTTCGCGGAAAACCACACCATTCCTAGCTTCTTCAAAGGCTAGCCACTCGCGCCAGCAAAACGTCAGGAAGAAATTCCAAAAAACGACGACCTCCAAACTCGAACAAAAGTAGTGATACAGATGGCTTTTCCTTTAAGGAAATCATGCCAGAGTGGTGATAGGATGTCGTGTGTGTCCAATATCCTTTACAACTATTTGGTTTGAACCTCACAACAGGGAGAACAAAAATTTAATTTCAATTCGTTATTTACAACCTCTATGGATTGTGTAATAGATCATTCATCAACTAGCCCCCATGAATTGAATGAATCGAAATAATTCATAATCGGTATTTTTGATACATGGTGGTAAAAAAAATTGGTTTGAAAACCATTTGTTTTTCATTCCGGATACGCGATGTAATATATCGCAAGGCATTAGAGGCTGGAAAATTAATTTCGATAAAATCCGAAATCACGTCAGAAGGACAATTTTTGACAAAAAATCAAAAATTTTATTTGATTCAACTCAAAAACATACCGTATTAGTTAAGTGAATGTGCACACTGTTGAACGCTTATCTTTGGATCTTTCGGAGTGCTGTGAACTTTGGTTTTATATGCTCAAAAAAAACTAAAAGACTCAAGTCGGGCGACCAAGAGGGCCACTCAGTTGCACCCCTTCGTTTACCCAGGGACCTGGGAACGTGCCATTCAAGTAATTGCGTACATTCAGCAAGTAATGGGGGGAGCTCCGTTTTGTGGAAAAATATTTCTTGTGCATCCCATGCAGGGTCATTCTCTATGATATTTGTCATTCTATATGATATTTGTAATTGCGTACATTCAGCAAGTAGTGGGGTAGAGCTCCATTTTGTGAAAAAATATTTCTTGTGCATCACATGCAGGATCATTCTCTATGACATTTGTTATAAATGAGTCGATGGCAATTTGTAGTGAATCTAGATACAGGACACACGATGAAAATTACCTGTTATTGAATAATACCAAGCTAGGTAGGGTCCCATCAGAAAAACAGGGAGTTCTGCCAATAATCTCAAGCCCTATGAATGTTGTCTTATTAACTCAGATGGTCAGTCAGTATACTCAATAACGATCGGAAATTCTGAATCGATTGAAACGTCGCGTCGTGCTGATACTAACAACTCAGACAATGGAAGTCTGCGATAACAGTAGCAAATTTACATCACTCTAAAAATTAAAAAAAAAATATGCGAAGGATCTGCACAGCATTAAAAAACAAAGAAACCTCTCGAATAAATTTATTGAAATAAAACGATCAGTATTTAGGTGAAATAAAATCGGTTCTTGCATTTTTGGTCAAAGGTAGTATTGAAATTTTGAAATTCGATATTTTTTGAACGAGAAATATCTTATTTGAAGAGTTATCATTTCATTTACTTCTTCCTGAATGATTCGAGTGCTAACGCCTAACGCTCCACTTAGGGGAAGGTTTGGTTATGCTTTTGTTGCTGTTGTTGTAAAACTCACACCTAAAACTCCAGAAAATTGCATGTATTCATGCAGGTTTTTCGAGTTGCATGATTTGTTTTGGTGCGATAAGTTGCTACGTCTGTTTTCGGGTATGTTGGGCCACAAAAAATATTTAATATCATTCAGTGTCTCAGAACTTCGTATTTTCTTATAAAAATATTGGCGTGGAATCATGAAATGTTTTTTGCAGTCATTATTATATCCATCCGTACAGTGGCAACTGTAGTAACCTTTTTTAATTAAAAAAGACTATCAATTCTAGCCCTACACAGTGTCATCCCCAAAGTATGCACCATATGGGAAACTCATTTATTAAGGGTCTTTCGACAAAAAGTTATTCCTGATAAAAGTTTGTGCATCCCCTGAAACCGAATATGCACCAACAAAATACGGTAAAACAGACGTTATATACGAGGAGCCTTCAAATATTTCATTTTGAGACAATAGTAAAGTACCCTTATTCTGAAAAATCTCGGGAAATGTTATTTGAAAAATTTGTTCAGCATCAAAAAATACATCCAGGTTTGAAGGCATGGCCATCTGAGTGAAGTTTAATTTTCTACCCACTTTTCTCAAATGGGGACTACGAAAACAAAAATTTGTTAAAACGATAAATAGACAGCATCCTGTATACCACGGTTTATTTTAGAAGGCTGTAATATTACAAATCACACAAGTAAGGTGTTAACCACGGTCAATTTTTTGACGAGTTAAATAATTTTCTATGTTTTTGGTGCAAGGTTATTTTTATTTTTTGTTGACACCGAATGTTACTGAAAATTATACAGTATTCTAACAATAACTTAATATTCGATAATATCAAGTCACAAAACGTCAAAATAAAACAGGTATTTTGGAAAAAACTTATTGATTTTCTGGAGATTTTCTTGTCCAAAATAGTTATGAAGAAAATGGGTAAAAAAGTAAAACTTCACTTAGATGGCCATGCCTTCGAATCTGGATGTATTTTTTGATGCTGAACAACTTTTCCAAACAACATTTTCCGAGATTTTTCAAAATACTCTTGTCTCAAAATCAAATATTTGAAGGCTCCTCGTATATTACGAGTGTTTTACTGTATTTTGTTGGGGCATGTTTAGTTTTAGGGGATACACAAACTCTTATCAGGAATAACTTTTTGTCGAAAAACCCTCAATAAATAAGTTTCCCATATGGTGCATACTTTGGGGATGACACTGTATATGTTTGGCCCACCTCTCAACATACATTTTGTCTGCTCATTACAAACACAAGTGAACACTTTGCCGTGTACCCTTTTATAACAGAGTATCTCCACAATAAATTTTTCTTAATATATTTATTTATTTTTTATGAGTTGGAATGTGATTCTTAGGGCCATTTTCCAGATATGTGGTCATGTCATGATTTAGTAATGTTTGAAGAAAAATATATAATTTCTTATAGGGACTGGTATTGAGTAAGCTTAATACAAAGCTAAATAACGAACAACATGACCACAGGTAGTGTGGCAATTAATACTGTTGTTTATAAGCTGTGGAAAAAGTCAGTTTTATATAAATTGTATATATTTAACAAATCACATGTGAGTGTATAGATAAAAATAACAAGTAAATAGTGAAATTAAAAAAGTATCAAAGCAAAATATCAGAGCTCAGAAAGTCAACCCACGAGTAGCATCTTAAAGTTACCTATTGCCGTTATGGTTTAATCTGGCATCATCGCCGGGCGCTTACGAATCGGAAGGACGAAAGTGAAATATATAAAGCGGACGCCAGCTAGCGGAAATTCTTGAATATATTGGACGCTGAGAGGGGGCTCCATGAAAGGACGCTAAGGAATGGACAAATGAAAATTCCAATTATTTATAGTCGAAAAACAAAGTCCAAACAGTTTCCATGACACGTCGTGTATGAATCTTGAAAATATTCATCTGCACAACTACAGGTTTCTTGAGAACTACATGACGGACGCTCAGAGATTGAGTTGTGAAAAGACGCCAGGAAGATAGCTGGATGTATATATATATATATATATATATATATATATATATATATATATATATAATATATATATATATATATATATATATATATATATATATATAGGTGAAAATTTTGAGTTATAGACCCCTAGACCCCCCCCTTGACCTGATCCTGGATCCGCCACTGCCTATAGGACATGGCAACTCAAAATCCGGTTCGAGTACAGAGTTCAGACGTCGGACATAAAGGCAGATTGGGAGGAACCATTTTTTATAAATTCATCATAATGGGCGAAATATATTCAGACGGCCCCCTTTCAATTGCCATCTCAGTGATACCACTATTTACAGCCTCAAGATGCAATGTAGGATCGAACAAGAAACCCTTTATAATCACTCTACTTTATAGGGTGAAAATAACTTTTCAGTTCATCTGAAAATAAATACGAAATAATATATACGATCATGTAATGATGGTTATTAGTACACGAGCATCAACCGGGATAAGAAAGGAGCCGGAGGTGATACGAAAACGAGCCGGAGGTGAGTTTCGTAAGGTTGATGCGAGTTGCATGAGAGTTGCATACGCTATTTTATCTACACCCGATAAATAGTGGAGAACTACAAATATTATATTTATATTTGTGTTACATAAAATAATTTATTATTCGTATTTTTCCCAGACATTTCCTCGAATATTTCACAAAATTGTAATTAATGGTATCACTTATGAGAAATGAAGAGATGAAAAATTTAAAAAAAAATAAACGAGGCCGGAATCGAACCCAGTCTCTTCCAACTAGTCTAACTAGCTAATATAACCTCAGCGCCTTGGACCTAAAAATTTAATCATTCCAACCGTTTTTCTGCCGGTGAAGGTGTCGAAGGTGATTCTTTCATATCGCTGGTTTCAGACATTTTGTTATGATTATCGAAGTTTGGCTATATTCTTCAAAAATTCAGTACGTAAACCGATTTTGACTTGACAAACGTCAAAAACAGAGAATGCACATCATGCTTGATTGAAAAATAATGTGTTTCTATTGGTTGAAGATCTGTATCGTAATGGAAAATCTGTATCGTAATGGATTTCATTATAAAACGGGTTGTGGGCATATAAGTGTATTATTAGAATACGGGTGTGGATAAAATAATTTTATATTCGGGATGCAATGAATATTGTTGGACTTCAGATGTTGATATGATGATTTTTTCAGAATATATGGAAATGGCAAGTTGTTAGTAACAACTATAATGAATAATATTACAGTTCAATAGGAACATTATATCCTAGCAATTGTATAAATTTATGATATGCGAAACCTACCAGTGATAAATAACTAGGTGGCTATCGTAGATTATTTATAATAATTTACTGAATAATTCAAACCGAAAAGGTTCACTCATTGAATCGTAAAATCACGCAAGATGCTCGACTTGAATACCGTCTAACCATAAGACTTGAGATTGAGACAGGTTGCTAGAAAATAAATATATTCATAAAAAAAAATTCTACTCAAACCACACAAAAACCAAAACCAAATTTGATGCGAGTGTCGTTGTGATAGGCAACCCACCATTCATACAAACGATATGTGTGTAATTTGCCATTCAAATGCAACTTTGATTCACATACATAACTCTTCCGACGGAAATGGAAATGATTATGTGAACGAAGCAACTATTTTGATCAGAGATCGTTTTTTTTTAAGTTGTGGAATTGGTAGCAGAAGAAACGTTCTCTGGAATCGTTGAAAATATCTTATGATTGATGAAACATAATTTTCCCTCGGTCAAAATAAATTTCTATTTCACTGAACATTATCATTTCTAATAATATTTTGTCAATATGTCCATTTTTAACAAAATTCAGTTTTTCCTTGAGCCACCTGTCCCTTTTGACGAACTGCATCGCATTTTTTGAATTCGTCTTCCAGTAACTGAGCGGAAAAATGCTTGGAGAAAATTATTTTCGCCATTGTTTTCTTGATTCAGTATTTGTCAATATTCTTCATGTGTTTTAGCCGTTCAGCTGTCGCACATAAACCACTTTCGACTTGGGCCGTTTGCTGTTCGTAGTATCTTTCGTAGTAGGTCGCGATAGCCAACCAAATATATCGTCACCTGTCATGTTTTGCAACTGACTTTTATGTTCTGAAGTCTCAAACTAACGTTATATTCACATAATAGTTTTGTCTGAAATTTATTAATTCTTTTAGTATCATCCACATGTTTGTGATCTAAATAACCTACTATGGAGTTATTGGCCTTTTCTCAGATGCTATACCACCTGCAAACTCTGGGTTCCACTCTTTCAAATATTTTTTCAGATACTTCCACTTCTATTGATTTTCAGTAGTAGATTTTTTCGCTTGAAGACCATATACACCTAATATAAGTGCGAAAGCACACATCAAATATTCATATTCTTGATCCATCTCAACAAATATTAGACGAACATTAAAAATGTTGATAATTGAATAACGGAACGTCAAGTTCAATTTCAATAATACCAATTATATTTCATCTATGCATTACTATAGGAACTTTTTTTTTGGAATATCAAGATTCTCAAGGCTGCGATAAGTTCTCTGGTTGGTTGTTAAAAACAGGTTATCCATCAACTTCAAGGAATTTCCTTCCAAGGAGATCTTGTTTGTATCCAAAATATTCTATAACAGATTATGCATATAAATTCTCAACTGAGAACTAGTCAACAGTTCAACTGAACAACGGAGGAAAATCTCTGATTCAATGTATTGCAATGTCCTACAATATTTATATAACGGTAATAACTTTTCTATTCACCTCACAAGCACCCAACATGTGGGAAATTAAAACTCAGCGGCACAAAAGTATAAATTGAAAAGAGAAATCATTTCACAAATGTTCTCGATAAAAAAATTATTAGCGCTATAAGGAATACATTCTGCAAGTTTGCAAACCTCTAATATTTGATTCAAAGCCAGTCTTCAAGCATACCTTCCTTGTACTAGGATTTGGGCCATGCGGATATGCTCTTGGTTAGTACCTAGTCTACGGGCTGATGACACAACGACGGCTATTATGTTGATGATGGCATTGCTTTGCACTGACGAGAGGCCTAATAGCCCGAAACCAGTCTGCAAGTGTGACCCGTTCCAACAATTGAAAATTATTTCTGGCATTTGTAATGCCAAGAACATATGCAGGAATTTCACCTGTCGGATGTAATCCAATGCCCTTCGTGGTATTATCCGGGGCGTGAGTTGTTTTCTGATAGGTGTTAGTCTGTCAACAGTGTAGGTGAGATGAGTCTGGCCTTAACAAATTGTCTTCAAGCATACCTATGAGTATTTGTGAAACTCGGTGAAAAATAAAACTAACAGAGCGTCGTAGGATTCTTTTCCAACATGGATATTTTTGGTAAAATATGATGTTTTTGATATCAGTTTCTCATATTTTGCCTCATGTATTTCATAACATAGTGCAATTTCAATGTCCCGTTGCTAATAACCCCTGGTCGTTGAAACGAATAAAATACTTATTCGGAAACGTGTATTGTACTTTTCATTACTATATTTATGTTCAAAATACAATATTTCATTCGGTTCGTTGTTTTCCTTTCTACAATTCTGCATTGTAAAAAAAAGAATTGAAAACGAAGTTAAATCACTATATTTTATTACATTTTGACGTTCTTGACAAATGAAGTATATGAACTTTGGGGTTTTATACCCATTTTTTCATACTCATTGTATTTATATTCATATATCTTTTTAAATATCTCAGCAGAACTTCAGAGCATATATCGAAATGATCAATATAATATTTTTCAGAATAAACCTGTGACAGTTTTCACCGCAGCGATAATTTGGATCATTGCTTGTAGCTTGGCTTTACCCGACGCAATCAATTCTAGACTCGTAGATGTTAAAGTTCAAAGGTAAGCTGTGTATAGATTGTATGGAATTAGTCAATGGAGTCCCAGAAGTCACATGAAAATATTTTCCAAAAATCAATATAACCTCTGAAAATATCAAGATTTAGAATTGAAGCCAGTTCAGGTTCGAAATAGATTTGAAAGAATTATGTTCAATATTTCAACAAATATTAAGGAATACCATCAGGTATTTTGATGTTTGGAATAAGTTCATGAACTGTGGACAAAAATTATGACTTCAGAGTAAATATTCAGCAGTGGTGATAAACCCATATATATATATATATATATATATATATATATATATATATATATATATATATATATATATATATATATATATATATATATATATATATATATTGGATGTTTTGATGGATCTTTTCTCAATGCCAGATTGTTTCTTCGGGATATATATCTGTTGTAGGTATTTGTGGATTGTTCGACGTTTCGACTTCCATTTTCGAGTCATTATCAAGAACTGTCTGACAAATATAAGCTAATACTAGTTTCTCTGACGCAGAACAGACAAGTGACGTCAATGCTTTGTCTTGCTTGGTTATTCCGTAGGGGGAGTGACTGACCGGAACGGTATTAGTATTAGTAGTAGTAATAATCGACATTAATCATCAACGTATATATCATTTCAATTTTATGAAATAGAGAGATGACTAGTGGAGTAGTTGAGAGGGAATTGTTAGCTGAAGCTGCTTTCAAACTCAATCGAACATTGACATTGAAAAATATTTGTCTGACAGTCCTTGATAAAGACTTACAAAGATATGTGCATGATTTGATTCTTTCATTACCTTCCGATTGAATTAACGATATTTGGAATTTGTTCAATTCTTATGATGTCAATATTCAATTCACTGTCGGAAAAGAAATAGACAATTGTATACCGTACTTGGATATGGAACTAATTAGAACTGAGCAAAACCAAATAATCACCAAATGACATTTGAAACCGATATGTAGTAAATATGGTCACCTCGCTTAAAAGAGGAGTTGTTGAATTGAGTCATCACAGCATACTCCATAACGATTCCAGACGCGGTTCAATCCCTTTCTGAGAGTGAAACATCATCGATATTTTCACTTTTAATTTCTGTTCTTAAAATCAAGAGCTCGAATATTATTGGAAAAATTCACGTACTTGTATATAAAAGACAGTATGGTTTTCAAAATTTTGAAAAAAAAAAATTTGCCCGTTAGTTCAGAAGAAGTGTAATATGAATTAGAAAGAAACTTTCAGTTGAAGGGTTCAAGAGACCAATCTTTCTTTATCTTCTACTTTGATTTTCGGAACATTGTGGTAAGTTAACAATCCAGAAAACTACTAAATCCACTACAAAATAATGACTTCCAAACAGTATTTATGCACCATATATTTCGTGATTTCGGTTCGGTATACTGCTGTTCAATATTCCAATTCAAAATAAGTCACAATACCAGAACATTCATCTGAAACTAGTATGATGGCAGTTTAAGGAAATGGTTCACCGAGTTTTGAGGTACAACCACTACACTAGAAGTAGTATTTCAATATATACTCCAAAGGTATTCGATTAAGAAATTGCACAGGATTCATAAACATTTCTCATATAATTCAACTACTATTCCTTTGATACACCCCAGTATTCCATTGTATTCAGCATGAACTCCATATTCAACTTAAAACTTGGTATTTTTCTTTCATATGAAATATGGAAGCCACATTGACTTTATATTTGACATTAAAAAAATACTGTCAGTATTATTGTAGTTATGTGATATGATAGCACGGGTTGTGTGACCATACTACCAAGAGAGGGAAATTTTGTCAGATATATTTGTCACAAGTACAGGAAACTGCTTGGAGCCAACTTGAAAGAGGAAGTTTTCGCTATCCTCGAAATAAAAAAACTTCTAACAGATCTCCTTCAGCTGAAGACGATGGAAAACAAGAAAAAATAAGCGAATTACTCTTTCAGGAATATGACTTTAGTCCTGAGAGTTGGTAGCCTACAAAAACATGGTGAAGATACTGTTTGAACGTCATTATCTTGTGGTGAATCGATATTTGTTCCGCCGTTTTCTGGGTTTGTAACCTACCACAATCTGAAAAAATAAAAATTAATATATTTTCAATCAACCCCGAAAAATTGCTGCGTCCATTGAAATACAGTTCTTTCTGGATAGAACAAGTCCAATTAGTCAGCAACTTCTAGTATAAGTCAAATTCTGCCTAACGATGAGTATTTTCATATATATAGAAAATAAAAGCAAAAGTTGTGTGTTATCAAAGCTGGCCGTCTTTCACCAGATCTGAATATATACATCAGTATTTGCTTATCGGGAATTTATGTGAAATAACGCAAATATGTCAATATTTGTCTAACTGTGAGACATCAAGAGAGCAATATTTTTGTAACATCCCTAACAAACTCAGAATTCTTTAGAGAACTGCTACAACTATATCGGCTCTGCAACATCAGATCTGAATATATACATCGGTATTTGCTTATCGGGAATTTATGTGAAATAACGCAAATATGTCAATATCTGTCTAACTGTGAGACATCACGAGAACAATATTTTTGTAATATCCCTAACAAACTCAGAATGCTTTAGAGAACTGCTACAACTATTTCTGCTCTGCAACACCAGATCTGAATATATACATCGGTATTTGCTTATCGGGAATTTATGTGAAATAACGCAAATATGTCAATATCTGTCTAACTGTGAGACATCAAGAGAACAATATTTTTGTAATATCCCTAACAAACCCAGAGTGCTTTAGAGAACTGCTACAACTATTTCTGCTCTGCAACACCAGATCTGAATATATACATCGGTATTTGCTTATCGGGAATTTATGTGAAATAACGCAAGTATGTCAATATCTGTCTAACTGTGAGACATCAAGAGAGCAATATTTTTGTAATATCCCTAACAAACTCCAACTATTTCTGCTCTGCAACTTTTGGCGCGAAAGTGAAAATTTTTCAAGATATCAATTACACCAAACTCGACTCTATTTCTGCTGACAAAGTTAGCACGTACAGGAGAAGAAAATTGATGAATCAGTCAAATAATCAATTTTCTCCTGAAGATGTTCACTTCGTGTGCGAAACATTCGTCAAGTGCGAGTGATATCAGTTTGGTGCTAGGATATTTATTTTTTATAAAAAGATTCAATTATATGTTATTTTTATTTTTGCCTCCATATCCTCAGTAGGACAATTGACACATTCACAAGCTATGTTTTTTTCTCAAATCAAAAATTACGAATATCCTGGTTGCAGTTGAAAAATGATTCGACGTGAAGTATTCAATTGAAATATATGAAATACATGAGAGGTGAAAGTCTCCAGTTTCTTAACGCCTAATATCACTTATGTCTTCACCAAAATCGGGATAGCTCTATTTAACATGAATGTAATAGTATTTGATATATTTCAATATCCCTGCTTCAGAATAGGGAGGTTTATTCAACAGGGGTGATAATTTTCAAGAACAGATGTGCTGAGATTTTTATTTCCGACTGATAAACACGGAAAACTGGAAAGTATTGGTGCAGTCCTTCGTTGATCCTCATCTTTATTTTTCTAGTTAGAATATAAAATTCAGCAATGAATCCCAGCCAGCTTTTTTTGCGGACTGTGTCATTCAGCCCTTGAACAGAAAGCTCAAAACTCAATAAACGAAGCTCGTTGAGACATTTCTAGGAAGTATTAGATTCACCACGGTAATATAGAATTCGAACCGTCTGATAATCCCCATAAATATCTGAATTTTCGACCCACGCAGTCGATAAAAAATGTAGAGCAGGAAGAAACGACCGATGAAAATTCGTTTCCTGTTTCGAGGAATTCAAATTGCCTGTGGCATTTTCGTTCGTATTCTCACCAGGACGATGTTATCTTTGAAGACGAATTTCATTTAGAGAACTTCCGCGATTTCGAAATATTGAGAGCAGTGTCGTCCTCTGCTCGGAATATCACTTCTGAAAAAGTTGGTACGTATTTTCTAGCTACTACTTTTTATGTACCTCAGTCCCATCCATTGAATGCAAATAACATTGATGATGTGATAGCTGTCTATTCAGCAGGGAAAATGCAGACTGCGTGGTTATTCAATCTATGCATTGGGAAATATGTGTCAAACGCTATGCCATTAGTTGCCAGCCAAGAAAATCGTTAAAAATTGGAAAACTATCCATAGCTTTACCAAATTCTCAGATGGTGCTTACTTTATAGTTGAGATGAAGGGTGATTTTAAATTTCCACAATCGATTATAGACGTGTGCGTTCATTATACATCTATGTACGATCTCAGTATATCATTTAGGTACGATTTGGTGAAGGTACGGAATGCGCTACAACATATTTGTGACACGTATAGGTGATGAGATCTAGGCTTAGGAAATTCATGATCCGAGCAATAGGTTTTTTTTCAACGATTTATCCGTCCAGCTCCACCAACAAGATGAGATGCCTTCTTATTCGAAATGGCATCTGAAAAATTTGGGGGGTCCGTGCAGTACAACTACAAAAGTAAAGAATTAGTTGAGAATCAAATGGTCTTGTTTCTTTGCGAATGTAAGGAAAATAATAATAATAACGTTAACTTGTTCGAATATCGACTTTAGATACAAAAGTATCGCTGACTGTTGTACAAAAGTGAATGATGAAGTGAGTGAGCTCGGGAGCGTTTCGTACTCCCAAGAAGTACTAAATTCTGTATGCAGAATGTTGAACATATCAGGAGGATTGAAATAAAAAATATATACTGGAATCCCGAACAGCGCATGATTCTTGTTTTTTATCTTCACAAAAACAATGCTTGCATCTCAAACATTTCGGTTGATATGGATCGCACCTGGCTGCCACTCTTGAAAGACATATGTTAAAACTCGAATTTCTAACATTTACAAAAAGCGAACATAAAAACTAAACCAGGAGAGAATATTTGTGAAAGTTGTGAAAACGGAAGCGGATTTTGTTTCCGAGACGTCAACGATACGATAAGTATTTTGATAAATATTAGTTCTTGTATTTTCTTGGTAGTCAGATTTTAGATATACGAAAAGTTGCTGACTAATTGAACGTGTTTCATTCGGAAGGAAATATTTTTGTTAAGAACTCAAAGGAGCTAGAAGAAAGTGTTATTCTTCCTTTGATGACCAAAGCAGATGCAATTGGCTCTATTAGATATCCATCACAATTGAAACTGACTTTCAGTTGACCAATATGTTCATGTGAGAACTACTGTTTTTCAACATACAGTGCATTCCAATCAATAGATCCACATTGGTTGAGATGACGTCGATACTGAAAAAATGTTTGTAACAAGTCAACTCTGTTTTTTTTTTTTGAGAACACATTTCTACACTAAAAGCGACCGCTCGTCATTCACCCTCTTCCCAAAACAACTCCAATGTCAAAAAATTCGAATGGCCATGAAAGACGATTGAAACCTCATTTGAAACTCAATAGCATTTTTGACATTACAAGGATGAGCAATGCTAGAAAGAATAGAATATTAATTTATCAATTCCGAACTAGAAGGTCAACCTGAACACATAATTTCACCATTTTAAATGTTTAAACTGAGTACTATTGATTGATACGTGAAAGAAAAGCTAAAACTCACAGTGAAAAAATTTTCGTTTAGGTACAAAATATGGTCCTAATCTGCTTCACCTAGTTTCTGCTGAAGGTGTTGATGTTTATGTCGAAATTATTCTTTAATACATGGACATTATAACTAATGGACTAACCTTTATGACAGTTTTCCATTCAACACGATGCGAAATACAATAGAGAGAAAGAGAGAGAGAAAAAGGATATGCACATTGAAGTGATATTGTGAAGGACAGATTGATAATTCTATATTTAAATTACTCAGTCCTTCCCAACCTCTCTTTATCTACTACATTGAGGAAGGAATTCGCTTGGAGGTTATACTCGAAGTATTCCATTAGTTATAATGTCTATGCGTTAATAGCAATTGTCAGTTAGTTTTTTGTTCATTATCATCATCATTATATTTTGTTTTATAAAGAATGGTTCATACACTCCAAGAGTGAATTTAATAGTGGGTTTTTACTGAAAACATGGAAAATCTGTAAAGACTCGAGTTTTCATCAGAAATCGTCGAGAATATGTATGGGAACTATGACATTCATAACAAAGACATTAATGTTGTATTTCTAAACCACGTTGCCTTGATGGAAAATACGCTCAGTCTTTGACTGAGTTGATCCAAGTATCATTGGTTAGCCGTACTAACGTTCTCTATCAGCATCAGTTACACACTAACAAAATGAAAAAGATTCTTCAATTCAAAGTAATCTCGAAGGAAGAGTTGAATTTTGTGAGTTCCCCTTGGAACGTGTCAAATGTAATCCAGCTCTGTTGCACACCACAAGTTTTCCGTATGAATGTACTTTTTATCTGAATTAGTGTATAAATCGTCAGAATTTCCGATACGGGAGTGATTGGATCCCAAAATGATACGCCAAATTCACACCCAATATCTTCAAAAATTGAATGTACCCAAACATTTATCAGTTCCAGCTTAGTGTTACTATATATCCAATTTTGAAATAATTTAAATGAAAAGTCAAATTGATAATAATAACCTACAGGAACCTATTGAATATTATTGGTATTATCAATGAAATCCTGATGGGAAAGATTCTATATATGAAGTAATTTTTTTTGGATCAATTCAAAAATCAATAATTTTCATTGAATTATTTTCTAACACTTCCATTTTATGTTTCAGCAACAAAACGATTACGTATTGCTCTCCATTTCCCAACATTACCAACAAAGAAACATATGCTAAATACGAGATATTTTCAAAGTTCCTCATCTTCTACTTCATTCCGCTCATTATCATCGCATGTTTTCACTTACTGATGGCAATAAGACTTCGTCATAGTGCCAATGAGATGCCCAAATGTATAAGAGGTTCACAAAGCGTAGTACAAGCGAAGGCCAGGCGGCACGTTGCAAGGATGGTGCTGGTTTTTGTATTCCGTAAGTAATCAAAAATAAATCAAATTAGTGAATTTTTTTCTGTATCAACCTTCATGGGATTCGTCATAATTTTACTTCAATCTAATGACAATCGATATATTCCGATCACTCTTGTGGAAAAACATTTCTGTCGTATAAATATTAAAGAGTTATTAGTAATAACATAATACCATTCATGTTCATTCCATCGAGAAATACCACTAGCTACTTGTGTAATGATGGCGAAAAGTATCTATTCGTTGCTAGCGACACGAAGTCTAGTTGAAATTGAATGAATTCAACGTTACGATCGTATGAAATTAGAATTGTTTCATGCTGGAATCCGGAATGTGATCAAGCCATAAGGCAGGGTGAAAAAGCTCTGAATATTTTCGAACGCAACAAAATGACAGCGAACTCGATAGAACTAAAAAAAGAAGAGCCGTTTTTGAACAAGTGATAAATAAAGCCAAGGGGAGCTCCGGGCGCGAATACAGCCTCTAAAAGTGTAATGTCATATCTTGAGAAATCACTTGAATACTCAACAGGGGACGAACTGAAAGCCGCCAAGAACTTCATCATGAGTGAAAGTGACATCTTTGTCAACAGCAGAAGGAACTAACTTGGTCATACACAGAATTGACACTGGCCAAACCCATCCGATTCGACAACCTCCAAGGAGAGTTCCATTTGCCAAACAACAAGAGGTGCAGGAGCTTGTTGACAAGATGATGAATAAGGGTGTGAATCAAAAATCGTCGAGTCCTCGGTCAGCACCTGTTGAATTGGTTTCCAAAAAGGAAGGACGAGATTCTAGGTCCATTAAAGAAAATTGAATGATGTCACCAATAAGGATAGCTACCCTTCACCAAGAATAGACGACACATTAACAACTTTGGCAGGTTCACGTTGGTTCTCAACACTAAATCTGAAGAGTGGATACTGGCAAGTGGGCATACATGAGGACGATAATGAGAAGACTGAATTTTGGAGTGGACTTTACCAGTTTACTGTTATGCCTTTTGGCTAGTGCAATGCTCCAGCAACATTTGAAAGACTAATGGAGCTGGTCATGCGTGGGCTCACTTGTAAGACTTGTCTAGTATACCTCGACGACGTTTTGGTCATGGGGAAGACATTAGAAGAACATCTGCACAATCTGCAAGGAGTCTTTGAACGATTCAGCGATGCCAACCTCAAACTAAATCATCAGAAATGTTCATTGTTCCAAAAAGAAGTGGATTTTCTAGGTCACACAGTTTCATCAGAAGGCATCCGAACAGACGAAAGGAAGATACAGGCGATAAGAGACTGGCCGAGACAAAAAACAAACATGAAGTGAGAAGCTTCGTAGGTCTCTGCACCTACTACCGTCGGTTCGTTGAAGGATTTTTGAAGGATTTGCTGATTTTATTGCACCCCTATATGAGTTGACAGAAGATCGAGTCAAATTCGTCTGGTCTGACGAAAGTGAAGGAGCATCTGGGAAACTAAAAGTTGCTCTATGTTTCAGTCCCATTTTGAGATTCCCACGTCAACGGGGCCTGTTTGTTTTGGACACAGATGCCAGTTATAATGGTACTGGAGCCGTACTATCACTAGAACAAGATACTCACCAAGTCAGAATTGAATTATCGCTTAACAAGAAAAGAGCTACTGGCATATAATCAAGGCTGTAGACAACTTCCACAAATAATATCTGTACGGAAGAGAGTTCCCCATCAGAACAGATCACGCAGATCTCAGGTAGTTACTCGAGATGAAGATTCCTGAAGGAGAAAGAATGAAAAAAAAATGGAGCAGAAATACCCGTCTGAAATTAATCTCCGGTCGATCATCAACGTTCAAGGCATTGTGGGCGCAATGGGATTACTTGATTGTTGAGAACGGCCTACTGAGGAGGGTTTGAGAATCAGTCGATGGCGAGAAAGTTGGTTCCCAACTGGTTGTTGCTATGTTGGGAATAGAGGATGTAATGGAAGAGATTCATGGTAGTAAATCAGGTGGGCATCTAGGAGTTAACAAGACTTTGGATAAAATGCGGCAATGGTTCACCGGGTCCAATGTCGAGAAGACGTCTAGAGATGGTGCCGAGGATGCCCAAAATGCGAAGCAAGCGAAGGTCCTAGAACAAGATCAAGAGGCGAGATGAAACAATACAATGTTGGTGCTCCCTTGGAACGAATCGTCATTGATGCAGCTGGACTGTTCCCGATGACAAATGATGGCAACAAATACATGCTGGTTGCCATGGATTATTTCAACAAATGGATTGAAGCTTACACCTTTCCTAATCAAGAAGCATCCACAGTTGCAAGAGCCCTGGTGGACAACATGTTTGCAAGGTTTGGAGTGCCAATGGAGCTACATTCCGATCAAGGAAGAAATTTCGAATATAATTTATTCAGGAAAGTTTGTGAACTGATGGAAATTATAGCGACCAGAACAACTGCTTTCCACCCACAGTCTGATGGCATGGTTGAGAGGTTCAACAGAACTATATCTATGGAAGAACATCTTTTCCAACAAGTGAAAGAGCATTTGGAAGACTGCAATCAACATCACCTATTCTACCGGGCAGCTGTGCACGATTCCACAAAGCTCACCCCAGCAAGTATCATCTTCGGAAGAGATCCTCGTTTGCCCTGTGACTTGGTGTTTGGATCTGTGTACTGAGAAAAAAGAGGTACAGGATTATGCAGACGAAATGCGAGACAACTCGATAAGGATCCACGAAAATCCGAGGAGACTGAAGATTACTAGTGACAGGATGTAGGCTTGATACGATCTCGAGACAAATACAACCTTCGTCATAGAAATACATTTCTCCCGCTTTGGAGCCATTATCAAGACTTCTTCGCGACTTGATGCCAAGGTGTAGGTCTCCTTAACCCCCAACTCTCATCTTGACAAAGGGGAGACTGGTTTTGTGGATAGAGGAATGATATTTATAACTGAATGGGAATCCAAAGATGTTGAACATGTGGTCGAAGCCAATGTAGGTCTGATTTGAAAAATATTAATTGAAGGATTTGTTCGATGGGGTAGTAATGGTTTTCTGGAATAGGGAAGCCTTTGTGACTCGTCTCGTTTGTTGAGGCATCGAGGACGTTTTTCAATTTCTATTGCTTCTCGAATTATTCTGAAGGGGAGATTACTTGCTGTGGCAATGGTCTTCGTGTTGTTGAACTCAATTTTGTGTCTGGTTTCGTGGTGATGTTCTCGGGCAGGCTTGGCAAAGAATTTCATATATTTTTTGTGATTCGTTGAGTATTATATCTCTGGGTGAGCGCAGGAAAGAGGATATTTAATTGTTTGCTGTGAAAACTGTCTTAATGTCGTGTTTTGTTAAAATGAAAGGAAGGAAAGCTCTAAGGCCTTCAGCCGAATCTTCCGGTGGTTTGGGATGCGAGAAGCGGGTTTGCTGGCGTTGAAGGGTTCACTGGATATGAGGGGTAGGAATTATCGTTTTGAAGAAGGGTGGATATGAACTTTTTTAGCCCTTCTTCAGAACGATTATTCTTATTCGGTATTCGCCTGGTAATGAAACATTCTCATGAAAGCATGCCATGGAAAATTCAACAATAACATATAATTAACAACGGTTCATGGCCAAACTTCCAACACGATGTTATTTATGCAAACGAAGTTTTTTACGAATAAATTTTTCTTCTTTTTTCAAAATTAAGTAATTCCTCAAAGTTGGTTAGGAACTTCAACACACATTGAATTACAAAACATCAATATGTATTAGATTTTTTGAGCAATTTCAAAAATTTGTAAAAATGAAGAAAAATTAAATTGTTAAAATAGTTGCTCTGAATGAAAAATATTGTTTAAAAATATTGACCTTGAATTACTTATTGCTCTTTACATCTTAGTCAATCCAAACTATACCGTGTTCAAATTACAAATTCAATCATTGGTTTTGCCATCATCCACCAGATGTCCTACCTACAATTAACAAAACTTTTTTTGTGGTAGAACTAAATTGTTTAGCAGTTGAGTGTATTATGTTCGGAATTGTACTGTTAGATGTCGTTACTTGTATTGAAATTTTTGGAATAATCGAAGAACTCGAAGTAGCCATGCTTTTTTTGTAACCATTTTTCTCAACTCTCGTTCCTCAAATAGGTTTCATGAAGGGATTTCTCAAGAACCTTCACCCCATCCAACTTGGTTTTATCTTCAATATAGAAGATTTCCTTCAAGATTCCTTCTTTTTCTGCTGGTGGCAGTTACCGATTTGGCTCTCTTGGTCATTTCGTCGGCCGAGACTGAAAAGTTGAAGAGAACATAATCTTTAACATTAACGTGTATCTTACCTGAATCATCAACTGGGAGCATGATTGATTTGTAATATAAACGTTTTATGTGAACATGATAATATTATTTATATAAGACTATTAATCAATTGGGCCTATCAACGAGTAGTAGTTGGAAGCATCTAATACAATGTTGAAGTAACGTTGCTTGGTAATGTAAAAATCTCTAAATGGATATATCAAAGTCATGTGATAACAAGGATACAACTTAGATTTATTATCGATTCGCAATGTATATTCCATTATAAGAATCAACCATATAAGTCGAAGAAGGTTTAAAAGTTGGTTGAAAATAACATTCAACATGAACGTTGATACCATTTTTCACACTAAAGTGTATGTTTCCGAATTCTTCAATAGAGAGTATGAGTGATATGTCATCTCAATGTTGAATTGGAAGTCAATGATAATGTTTTAATGAAAGGTTTGATCCATCTGTTATATAAATCAGTAGTCTTCGATTGGATTCAAATTGAACGTTGATATAATGTTCAACATCAACGTATCTGATCCAATTCATCAACTGGGTTCATGAATGGTATATTATATAAACGTTTAATGTGAACATGATACATGGTATTACTCATATATGAGATTTATAATAAATGAAGACCATCAACTAGAAGTTGTTCCAAGCAACTAATACAATATTGAAATAACGTTGATTTGTAACGTGAAAATCACTTAAAAGAATAGTGCATATATCAGCATCATTCAATAACAAGAATATATTGTAGGTTCATAATTGAATTGAAATATATATTCTATCATAACTATCAATAATGTTGATACCTCAAACTGAAAAAATCGACATATAACAATTGAGTAAAATATATTTTCATCTCTGTAACATTTTTTAAATTTCCATGAATAAAATTCAATCAAGAAATCATACCCCCCTAGAAATGCTGTCAGCCAATGTCTGTCAGCTTTCAGTGAGGGATGTATTCTCTTTTATATATTACGTTGAATATATTTATTTAACTCGAAATCTGTCGCATCAAATTTTCAGAGATGAATGCTAGAGAGAACAACGGACATTCTTCTCGAAAATTCTTATCCCTTGAAACTCTTAAACAAACCCCTTTATAGTTCTCCATACATGAGAAATGTAAATAATATATATATATATATATATATATATATATATATATATATATATATATATATATATATATTTGTTCTAGACAAAATAACAAAGAGTTTGCTTGTATAACAGCCCAGCCTTTTGACTGCATCCTCACATAACATTCCGTTTTATATATAAAAATATATATATATATATATATATATATATATATATATATTTATATATTTCGTATGAATTGGGGAATTTCCCTATGTCCTGGAAAACAGCAGCAAAGTTAAGAAAACTTTACCTTGTAATTATAGACTGATTGCATTGCTTTCTATCATTTCGGTAGTCATAGTAAAAGCAATTAATATGAAACTTATCGAATTCTAGAGAAATCAGGAATAATTAGTGATCGACCATACGGATTTCGCCATCGAAGATCAAACAGTGACTTATTGGCATAGGTTTCTCATATTTGGCAGTATTTCATCGAAAAATTCGGAGAAACATTAGCTGTTGCACTCGGCATTTCAAAAGCGTTTGATCGAGTTTGGCATCGCGGTCTCCTTTCTAAACTGCCGTCTTATGGTTTGCCTTTTCGATTTTGTGCTTTGTTGGAGAGTATCTTGTCTGATCGGTTTCTGTGTGTGGTTGTCGATCGTCTGATATTTTCCCAATAAATTCAGATGTTCCACAGGGTTCGGTTCTGGCGCTCACTATGTTTCTGCTTCATATCAATAATTTGACAGTACTCTTTATACTGGTTTCTCTTATGAGAGTCCCCATACCAGCACGAGAAGCAAAACTTCAGAGAAATATTCACGTCAATAGAATCAACGATGACTTGGCAAAAATAATAGAATGGAGTATCATTTACTTGATTGAATTTAATGCTGGAAATTACATGCATGTCCCCTCTCGAAGAAAGCCGATTTATCTTCATCCAATATTCAGATGTCAAGAGTAGCTTTTCCTACAGATTCAAATATCTCGATGCTAGGAATTACGATCAGCAATAATCTCTCATGGAGAAACCATGTGAGATTGATCGCTAAAGGTGCTTCCCAGAAGCTTGGATTTCTATTTCGTGCGGAGAAATATTTCACTTCTCGTCAACTTCATCTACAAGGCTCAGATACGACCTATATCGGAATATAAAGGCCGGTATCGACAGTGCGAGGCTGCTCGCTGCGAATGCCTCGTGCCATCTGCCTCAGGGTGAGGTCTTCAGCTAGCAGCTAGTTTGTAACCACGAATGTTCACTGGGAGTACACGAACCACCCGCATTCGTAGTGAAGACAGTCGGGACAATTTTCTAGAAATGCGCAAGTTGCTGCCGCTGCTTTCATCGTGATGGCGACGATTATTAGGAAAAAACAACAGAAAAAGCGACGTAAACCCCGTTGTTGGGTCAAAAATTTTTATCGAAATCGGTTCGAACATAGAAACAGACTCCTAGAAGACGTGAAGTTCGAAGAAGACGTGCCTAATTTCTTGCGAATGTCCAAGCAAGATTTGGTTTCAGAACTAATTGTCTGATCATTTCATGATTATCCATGATGACAGTTTCGTTGTGGAGGTTTGTTGGTTTGCAGTGCAGAATTGTGTCTTGTACGGTGCGAGGCAGACAGCGCAGGTATCCACTTGACGCACAGCTTGGAGCGAGGCACCTTTGAGCACTGCTTCAAAACCGGCAAGCACACGACTCGCCTCACATTGTGCGACGCGAACGCCTCATAGCGAGCAGCGGTATCCACAGAACGAGGCAAAGCCAAGCATTCGCCACGAGGCATTCGCAGCGAGCAGCC
The DNA here is from genome assembly GCA_032362365.1 of Zygogramma bicolorata. Taxonomy (NCBI): domain Eukaryota; kingdom Metazoa; phylum Arthropoda; class Insecta; order Coleoptera; family Chrysomelidae; genus Zygogramma; species Zygogramma bicolorata. Next base: position 182,494 of record JAVJAQ010001306.1, on the reverse strand, counting down.
TCGCACTGTCGATACCGGCCTTAGTTCTCATGTATAAAGCTCGGCACCAAAACATTCATTGGAGCTTCTTCATTTTATTCAGAAAAGGGCAATCCGTCTTGTTGGTAATTTTTCGCTCACAGACTTGCTCATCTCCTCAGGGTATCGTAGAAAGGTCGGAGACTTGTCTCTCTTCTATAAATATTTTCACGATCGGTGCTCTTCTAAGTTGTCGTCAATCGTTCCATCTTTGGCAGTATCTTCATGGTTGATCCGACGAGTACAGATTTCCCACATCTTTGATGTAAGCTATCTGGAGACCTGTCGAACCTCTCTTGCTCAGGGATAGTCTTTCAATAGAACAGCTGATCTTTGGAACTCCTTGCCAAAAGAGGTTTTTCCTGAGGCTCACAAACTTCAAAAATTCATAGTGAATGTTAATTCGTATCTCCTGTCACTTGATTCACGCGGTGTTCTTTAAACAATTCAGGGCTTTCCTCTCGTGTGAAGCTGCATATGAGAAAAAAGAATTATCTGCATGAGACTGTGCTTTACCCGCTGCTATACAAACTTCAAAACCTTGTATAAGGTTTCCTGTGTAAACTGACGTATCATTTCTGGTGTTAGACTGCGGCATGCTACCCGAATTTCATTCTTCAAATATTCTGAATTTCCAGATTGGGTTTCGTACACAATATCCCCCAAGCAATCTAATGAAAACATGTATCGGTGTCAAATCCGATGTTTTTGCCGGCCAACGAATGGGTCTTCTATTGCCAATCTATGCGATAGAAAAAGTATTATTCAGGTGTTGAGTCATTAGTCAGGTGTTGAGTCATTAGTCAGGTGCTGAGTCCCAATTCGGCCATTTTGTGCGTTCGAGACCCATTTTTTTGTCAAATCATTGTACCTCGTTCATCAAGAAGCATAGCATCCAGCATACGAAGTAACTCACTGACAACAAATCAGGGTTGTGGCGAAAGAATGCTTATCAATAGACTAGCACAATTGCTAAATTATCAAAATAAAATGATTTTTTTTCTGTTCAACAACTGCAATGTTGCATACCGCTTTACTCAGAAGGAAACAACGAACAATTCGATTGGAAGTTCAAGAGGGGTATTCTTTTTGAGAAACATTCAGCGGTTTTTGCTTAGGAATGGGTATCGAGGTAGCAGTTTCATTGAAATTATTTGTGCAGAATGAAATTCTTGCAGCCTTTCATTGAAACATATTTTCTTCACGATAACAACCGAGATATCGGCTGCTTTTTGAAATGAAGAACACCAATATGCCGCAATATAAATATTTCGTATAATATCTCCGAACTGTATATGATGAAAATTATTGAATAAGGAATACTCATTGTTCAAAAGATTTTGCTCATGTATTGATAATTGTTTTTCCTTCTAGTATTCTTCATCTGTTTCCTTCCGCATCATGTTTTCATGTTATGGTTTCATTGGTATCCAAATGCTCAGGATGAATATAATGAGTGGTGGCATGCTTTGAAAATATTGGGATTTTGTTTGAGGTAAGTGATTTTTTCAATGATGAATCATGCCAAAAATAATTTTCATATCTTAACGAAAGAGTACGATTCAAACTGATTTCGTTGTGCAAGTTATTGAAGTGACCTTTCGCAAGAAATTGGTGTTCATCGATCTGTAGTTAGCATATGCCCAAGATTGGTTCTGTCGGATGAATACAATTAGAATTTTCATTGAAAGAGTCTGGATGCTTTATACATATTTTGTTAAAATTGTTCGTTTCCGTTAACCAGCTGACGAACGTCAACCCTCAGAAGTCGAAACTTGTGCGAGCAATGGATCAATTGAACTTTATAACTACAAGATGCATATTTCAATGTTTCCTCAAACAATGAATGCTGTTTTCAAAAAATATTTACTTTCAGAACACTTTTATTGTGGCCATCAGATCCTGACTACTGCATCCCCAAAACGTATATCATTTTTATATATATATATATATATATATATATATATATATATATATATATATATATATATATATATATATATATATATATATATATATATATATATATATATACAGTAGCTGCTTGCAAAGCTTGGAGCCGAAATAATTGGTTCAAATCGATATCCTCAATTGATAAATGAGAATCTTCACTAAAATACACAAAACTAAATGGCAATAGGTGGAGGCAAGTTTCAAACTTTCTATAATCTGAGCATATATCAAGGGTTCGATCAAAAGTGAAATATAAGTAAAGAAAATTTTCGACATTTCGGCAAAATCTCAGTTGGCATTTCCAAAAATATTACTGTTCCTACTGGGTGCTCACAGTTGCCAGCAACCAGTAGGAGCAGTAACATTCTTGAAACTAATATATATTATCTTTCATAAATTATTATATTGTATGAAATAATATCAAGAATTAAGCATTCATACTTTCCCTTCATTCATGAATGATTTCCATATACATATCATAAGAGAATGTCAGCTGATAACGTTCAAAGTTAAAAACGATAAATCAAAAAAAATATTATTTGTTTTGCTTTTGTATATTTGAACAAAACTTGGTGAAAATCGAAAAATGAACCAAAAAGAGTAATGTATAATAATATGCATCATTTATAAGCAGCTGTATTTTCTGCAAAAATAATTTGATTTTTCCTTTGAAATTGAATGGTTTCATTTCAGTACCTGAAATCAAACATTTGTTTTCCAATATATACAAAATTTCGTATGAAATACCTACATGTTCTGCTCTCCTCCCCATCCCACAAAATGTCAGATGGGTGGTGCCGGTACTCTGCTGTGTTTTTTTATGGAGAAATTCTCAATTTTCGAAAGCAGAATGGTTCAAAAGCAGAGCTTATGGAAATCGTAATTTGATTCTGCAGAGGAATGAATGCCTAATAGTATAGTTAACTCCCTAATCTATTGAGGCTCTAGCGACGAGAAACTTTCAGTACTTCAATAGAAACCGGCATAGACTTTCTTCCGTGAACTAGGTGGATGAATGGAAATTGTCTAATTTAAACTGGTTGGAACGCATATGAATCTCTCTTTTGTGCATTGATCCTTTCCACATTAATTTTTGTGATAATTTTCAAACGCTTTCTTTTTCAACAATACCTGAATCCAAATACTTATAATTTTGTTACAGCTTCCTGAATTCCTGTGTCAACCCGATAGCACTTTTTTGTGTCAGCCGTGTATTCAGAGACCATTTCAAGCACTACTTATGTTGTCGTCAACCTAGATGGCCAAGGAATTCTACAATTACTACCAATCGTGAAACCAGCTTCAGCTCAACCCACAAAAGGCATACAGAAGTATTCTCTATGTCAGTGAACTGAAATGGTTTTCAATTATAGAGCAAGAGCCCGCGACAACCAAGACCTTCGTCATTTTATAAAAGCTGAAAGGTTCTCGCTCATGTCCCCAACAGTAGTGAGGGTAAGGCGGTACCAGGACAGACCAGCAGGGTCTCCACTGAGGATGACGGCGGACGTACCGAAGCTCTTGGAGGGTTAGTTCTTCGGGAATCAGATAGGGGTAGGGTTGAAAAGAATCTGCAAGAAGTATTCTTTTCTACCTTGTTTGCATAATGTACAACCCTTAGCCGTAGTAATTGGAGTCGATGTAACGCTTTTCCACGGTGCAAATTATTACATCTCCCAACCTAATTTTCATAGCTGCACTATATTCGATGATGATATGGTTATTCTTGAAAATAGTAGGTTGAAGGATGAATTTGATTATTCTATTTATGTTAGATATTGCGTCCTTGGCGTTTCAAAAATTTTATTTTACGATTTTCACTATAGCTATATGAAACCCGAATTGGGTAGAGCTGCTAAAATCTCAAATTGTGATACTGATAGACAATTTTTCTGCAGTAGATTTTTATGAAAACATCAAAATGGATATTGACAGATTTGATACTTCTGATTATCCTAAACCTGAGACCTAAATTGAATTCATTCAGAATTTCAGTGAGGGAGGATAATCCCATAGAGAAAGCTAAATGTATTCGAAAACCCACCATAGCCACAATTACCTTTGACGATTTTTGTGATTGACTATTCAATAAACAAATGCATGGAGCGTATTAATACCAGATAAAATCGCAGAACATGTGTATACGATCAAACTGGAAAAATAGCTTCAAATCCGTATCATAAATAAAGAATGGTTGCCTTCAAACTGATACATCTCCATGGGGTTGTCGATACGGAAGGACACTCCTTTTCTGTTCTCTTCTCAAAGACACCTCTCAGATACTGACCTGTAAACACTGAAACGGGATTCGAAGATAGTTCAAGAAATGAAGCATTTTGGCTCGCAATTTTTTCTTCCACCATGGATTCACCTGAAATTTCCACAGAAGGTAGGGAATAGCTCAAGGATCATTTTCTATATCATGACGCTGTAAGCTAGAGCCTTGGGGGTGGTTGCCACCCCATCACGGGGGTGGAAAATTTTCATTACATTTCAACTGTAGGAATTGACGGAAAAAGTAATTCTAAGAAAAAAATGTTCCATACGTTTTTTTTTTTCGTAAAAGTAATATTTTTTGAGTTATTAGAAGTTAAAAGTAAGTTTTTTTTACGAAAAAATCGACTCTTTCAAATGGTTTCTTGCAAATAACTCTAAAACTATGCATTTTATCAAAAAAAAAGTGTGGGGAGGCAAATTGTAGCTTTTGTAGAAACAAAAACAATGATTTCTTTATAATTTTCCTACGACATATACGAACTGAGATACAGCAAATCAATGCTTAGCTTTTTTCGTCAAATGTATAAATTGGAAGATTTAAAGCGGAATAACGAAAAAAAATCGCATATTTCGAAGAAATCTCATGGAATCTTTTTTGAAGTATCCAATTAGAGCTTTCAAACAATTGAAAAAATGTCTTCCTAGCATAAAAATTGACCGACTTATGATCAAAATGAGATCGGTGCCTACTTTTTTCTACGAACAAAATATGTGAAAACAACCTCCAAAGTACCCCCTAACTAAAATTGATCGCCACCCTTCTGTGATTCTCTTTAAATGTGTTCTATTAATACACTCACGAAGTTTAACCAATTTGAAATGCCTAATTTTAGAAAAATTGGAGTTTTAAGAGAAAATGATTTTTTTCAATTTCGTATTTTTAACCCTTTTCTTATAAATATCTCTCAAAATAGTATATAAATACAAAAAAAAAACGATACAGTACATAATTGTAGCTTTTTCAATGATAAAAATTTCCCTGTGTGTAGATTTTTTGTGAATTGAATAATCGGCGATATATAGCCGTTTAACCCAAAGGTTTACGATCGAACATCACCTTAGTCAAGCGCTTTAAACTCTCCCCATTTAAAAATTGAGGGATCTTAAGTAATTCTATCCACATAGTCTAATAGCGCTTGAAAAGTTCTACAAAATTGTTTCTGAAAAAAAAATTCTATCACCTAAAATGAAGAAGCTATGCTTAAAAAAACGATCAATTTTGTTTTTGAAAAATTTGATTTGATTACCCGCTTCGGAGCGTAGTAATCTACATAACCGGTATATTCGGCCGTTATACGTTATATGTTCCACTTTTTCCATTAATATTGGAAGACAGAGAAGAAAACAAATCTGCTCGCGTATGTGAGTGTATATTTCGTTGGTTTGTCACCAGTGTATTCTAAAGTTCGAAGACATATTATAAAAATTTCAATGTTCTCAAGGGTAGTTTATAACAAGGGTAGGTTGAGAGATTATGAAATTGTATCCTAAAGCATGAAACAATCATTATTCAACTATTTTCACCCATGTTCAGATTTTTTATGTTATTTCATAATTTTTGACAATTAGAGGTAGTTTTCACCCATAAAAAACAAAAAGCGTACAACGGCACAATATAGAAAATGAACTAGAGGGTGTAATAAGCCTAATCCCAATTTTTTTTTCACCATTTTCTTAGCTTCATTTTCTGAAATAAGAGTTCAAAATGAATATTCAAGAGAACGAAATAAATTACAGTTCTGATACGAGGGAACAAGAATCAGATATCAATGGTCTTTCCCTCTTTAAATGCATGAGATGCAATCTATTGAAAAGTATGCTCATGTATGAGATATGTACTACATGCCATAAACATGAGGATAGGAAAACTCTCAGAGAAAGGTTACGAGTGCAAGAATAGGTAACTTGTTTTTTTTTTTCTATACGTTTTCTGTTGAACCAATTATGTTTTGCTATAGACAATGGATGAGTGTTGTTTCACCGATTGTTTTTCCACCTACACCCCAAAACTTGAGGATATGGATACCATCCAGACACCACCGATCAAGAAGAGCCGTTCGGTGAAACGGGCCTTCAGGATGGCAGAGAGGGAGCGTCATCAGCGGCCAATGCAGGTGGCGCCGGCTGTTTCTAAGGCAGCGGCGGCAGCTAAAATAAGCGGTGGTATTGAAACAAGGAATAAGAATGTGGGTGGTAGTGTGCAGAAAAATGAGAGATGAAACATTCTGAAAATTCCTTTTTCATTTTATCTTATTTCTCGTTTCAATCAACCACGATGTTATACGTAGACAAATATCACAATACTCCATCTAATATTTTTTTCATCCTCCGCAAAATTTAGGGATTGTGATGATGTAGCCATTGTAGTCGGTTGAAATGAAATGAAAAAACATCCAACTTGATACTTACTTTCTCAATAGCTGTTGTGGTCCTGGGTTGAATCCTGGTATGGGCTACACCGCTTGCTCCAATATTTTTTTCTGACTGCAAGCCAAACACTAAATTCAGTCAACCACTCAATTCGACCAATCACAACGATACCACCAATCAGTTGTGGTGGTCCAACTACATTCAACTAGTCACAACGTTTTTGGGAGGTGTGGTCTGTATCAAAACAATCAACTCTTGACCAACAACAGCTTCTTGTCTTTGACACACTTGTGCAGAGCCCTCTTTACTGCAGAACCAAGCCTACCATGAAATTACGAGGGCAGCAAACTCCTTGCAGCAACCCTACCCCCATTCTTTTCGAGAAGGAGCCTTATATGAACTTCAATTTCTACGGCTAAGGGCTCAATATTGGACGAACACAAAGCAGCGAACAATACTCATTGCAGATTATTTTCAACCCTACCACCACCCGATACCCGAAGAACTAATCCTACAGGAGTTTTGTACGTCCACCGCCTTATTGAGTGGAGACTCTGATGAACAGCTAACCATAAGTCCCAGCCCCGCTTAATCCGCCCTACCTTCAACACAGGTGATAACGATCAGGGACCATGGACTTTGGATTATCCATTGCTGGACACTTCTACAGTTATAACTCCTTGTCAAACGCCTCTAAACTTCTATGAATTTTAATTATGCTAATATTTATAATATGCATTTGAAACGATATTGTGAGGCCATCTTCCTTACATGCCGATATTTCCGTTAACTTGACAGTATCTGTATACAGAAGGGTTTACGAAATGCCAGCACTCTGATCCCTTCGTCTTGTTGGGGCGTTAAGGTGAATTCTCACCAGAACGAAATAGACGAGCGTATTTTCAAACACTTTCATATGATTGGCTGAAAAGAACCAAACTCTTAATTCAATGTTTGGCAATACGCTGTGTCCTCCCTTCGTTTGTTAGTTATTGTTATTTTCCTTTAATGTTCGAGAAGAGGGCATATTTGTAACAGATAATGACGCAAACGTCCAGTGCCTTCAACACCTCATTCCTCCTACAATACATTTGTTCTCAATAATTTATATGTTTTACATCAAAACCTCTGAGTTTTCTTACAGCAATCGTTTTGGTAATTTAAGTCCCCAACGCAGAATAAGAGTTAAAACTGAAAACTAATTGAACGAAAAAAGTCAGGAGAGAAAATCGAATATATACTCTCGTCGTTGTCTTCTCTACACTTTCGACGTGAACTGAACAAGATGAATACTAACAACTGTGGGTGCTGAAGGTAGTAAACATATTGTCATATATTGAAAATAAAAGGTCTCATATAAAGATTTATCTTCACATTTTCAAAATTATCAACCTGAAAATGAATTTGGAAATCGAGTCATTATTAATATAATTCATAATTTTTCAATTCAATATTTCATTCCAAATAAATCATTCACACATGTTATATTATTCAGCTGTAATAGTAGTATTTATATCCGGCGAATTTCCAAGTTCAACGTCGTTTCAGACAACAGGTTTCAAGTTACATCACTGGTCGTCGATAATCATAAATGAACGCTGAGAAATGCGAATTTAGCAATTGTCAGCGGAATAGTTCATGACGACAGGATTATTTTTTAGATAAATTGGAAAACTGCCTTCGGAATCGGGCTTTTGTTTTTTCGAATCTTTAGTGATCAGTTTGACGAACCAAACTAATTTTTATAAGTAGTCGGTGTCATTTCTTTGAAGAATGAAGAAAGCACATCTCTCCTGCCTTGGAATGATAATGTGAGTACTTACATTTCTATTTAATCCCAACTGCATTGTTTCAACCTGATTCATTTTATTAATGGGTAATTATTTCAAGTAGTTTTTCATACATTCACTGTGATCATGTTTTTTGTCTATTTCTTTTGTTATCAATAAACTAAGTTGAGTTTTATCACCTCTCATTTTATTCACTTCACCAGGGTACACTTCAAATACACAATTAAAATCACCTCTCGCAGCCAAGCTAAAAGTTCCATGTTTCTCGTTGTTTGATTGTCCTCTTTTGGAAGGGCGGTTTTCTTCAAAAACCCCTTTAAAAGTCACGTCCATTAGAATGAAAGATTTTCATCATGTTTTTGACTAATTTTTCCAGTGAACTAATGAACTAGTATAATTGCACTTAATTCACTCAACCATTTTCAAACAAACGCTACACTTCCTTTCCATTTCCGTGACATTTGGTGGAGACGCCGAAGTTGAGAGTTTCCCTTTCAACTTACACGCGACATTTGGTGGAGGCGCCTTGCTCGTTCTTGGAGGCTTCATTCTCCATAATGGGCCTGTAAAACAAATTTTTGCATATAAGAAGTTGAATTGTTAGAGTCTTAATGATAATTTGTTGTATTTGGCTGAAAAGTGAACAACCCTGGTGGATTTTTCTTGCTTTCTAAAATGATCAGAGTAGATATCTGGAACGGATTGAAGTTTTTTTCTACAAAGTTATTTCTGGTTGAAACGATGTTGTGTTGAAAAATGGTTTCGTTTTTTTCTTCTCTTTTTTCAATTATTGCATTTTTTTGGTTGTTGTTCAATTTGTAGTATGATTTCAATACATATAAAGCCCAATTTGTCGAAACATACTTCGCAATACCAATAAACAGTAAAATTCTATTTCTTACATCTAGTAGTTTTTTGCACATGATAACCCTTCTTGCCGTGTTATTTTTTGACAGATTTTTTTTCAATGAAGTATTACCCAATTTATGCTGATTTTTCTGAATATTTTTTTTGACTTTTTTCAAGTAAAATTTTGACAAAATCAGAAAAAAAAAAAATATCTCGTGTATTTTTCATTCGAAGGACATTTTTCAATAACAATCGACTTTTTTTATCAATTATTCTTCACAAAAACGAAAATGTATCCTATTTTTTAAACCTCATTAGTTGGGATGGTATGTTTCGAAGGAATGGAAGGTTTGGAAGTATTTCTATCAATTAAACTCCCTGATATATGTGCTATCATCTGATTTTTTATGAGATCTATTCCCTTTGTTTCCATACAATATTTTCTATATGGAGCGCTCTACTATTTGCTTTTTTTATGAATCAAGTTATATTCAGTTAATCAATTCTTTATTGCAATATCAAATAGTGATAAAGCTCTGATATTTCTTTGTTCTCGGGAACCAACTAGCTGTAAAGATGTAATGTAATAAGATGTAATGAAGTAATTCAGTTGAATTATATGAGATATAAAAAGACGATTTCAAAAATATTTTCAGTGATAGATAGAGCTAAAAATTTACTCACAATAGATATTGAAGCTATTATATCCCGATTTAATTCAATCGATTTTTCCTCACAAGTTTGAATTGCCTTAGTATTCGAGTGTCATTCTTTTTTGTATAATGCTAGTAATTCCTTGGGTCAATATTTTTCACTTTCTTTTTTATAATATCTCCATACAGTGTGTGCCAACCTTACTAATATCTGAAAATAATGTTTGCTATAGGTATGCAGTTTTTTTTATTAGAGGGTCGTCTCATCAAGAAATAATTTATGATGATCACGAAATTAATTGTGGCTTTCAGAATTGACGAGAATTTATAAAATATATGCTGCATTATAATAACAGTTTTTCTGAATATGGAAGGTTTCAATTTTTTTCCGACATTTTTCCATTTTCAACTGTTCAATAAATATCAATTGACTCGAAAAAGGCTCATTCTTCCACCTAAATAGTGATTTAATGATAAAGACCATAAGAAAAAGCAGTAATGTAGTTCAGAATAGTAGTTATCATATAGTAGTTATCAAATAATTTTACTTATAGGTATCCTGCAACATTTTTTTTCGGAAATCGGTAAAAATGAATAACTAATAATAATGTCTTCTTTTGAAATTTTGATAGAAACGATTGATAAAAATGTTATCTCTTGGCATCTCTGAATTTTTATCCAGCTCTCTACTTTTTGCCGAGTACTCAGTGGACGGCATTCCGGCATTCCTATTATTATGTTGATCAAAGCAAAATTCTGAACATGACACAGCAGTCAGTTTTATCGTTTCTTGGATTGTCGCACTTCAATAAGGAAACTGTTAGACTAGGTCAGCTATCTGGCAGCTGTGCTCTCAGACACTGAACTTTAATAATGAAAGATGAACATTTTCTCCACTACCATGATAGCGATACAGATAATGAATTTTCATGAATCTCAAGTATAATTTGGTGATATATTTATGAAACATGGAAAAATTCCCCCTCGAACCCCTTATAACAAGCTTTTTTTCTTTATTATTTGTTGAGAATGGAAAATAATAATAATATTTTTGTTGGAGCATAAGTAAAATGTAATTATTTTTCGAAGTCATTTGTAGTTGGAAAACACTATAAATTGAAACTTGGAGATTTGAGAAGGAGATTGATCATTTGTATGACTGTCCTAACTCTCTGAGATTGTCAAGACAAAGACTCACCCTTATGTTTTGTCAATCAGGAAAGTGAACAGGAGGCGTGAAGGGATGTCTTACAGTCTCAAATCGAAATTTGACGATTTATAAGTGCATTTCAACAACTGGTGGGAAATGATATTGAAGTAATGAATAAAAATTTACATGTATGGCAATTTATCTGGAACACCTTTTTCTTCACTATTGAAAAAAAAAATGTGTACCTAATGATAACAATTTTTGGGATTGAATTTGTGCAACTGGAGTATAAAGTAAGGATTGATTAATATAATGTTTGACTTCGTTTGAATAATAATGCGCGATAATGGAATATGAATTATGATATGTGATGATGAAATAAGGATTATTATATGATAATGAAAAAATAATGAGAATATATGTAGGACAATATAGGAGAAACTATTGTCCAGTTGGTAACAAGAATGTTACCGTGTCATAAGGGAATTATGGAAGATGATCCAGAAGGGTTGAATAATTGCCTATGAGAGTATTGTGTTGTAGGTATTAGTAAGGTATGCGTGGGAAACTTGGCAGAATTACCCTAAGCCTGGGTTGAAAGTTTTCCTGTGCAGATACTTTATGAAATGAATAATGAGTTTATGAGGTGAAAAATATGAGATATATGATGAGTAATATGATGAGTAGATATGATGATATTAATGAAAGAAGTCAAAGGATTAATTCTATACAGTTGCACACATTTTTTTTAGGAAGAACACATTTTGTTGAGATAGGGAGAGCCATGCGATTTGAAAAACGTTCCATGTCAGTGATACTTAGTTATTAATTTCCACTCAATATCCAACATCAATACATTGACTTATGAAACAAGATAAATAGTAACACATTATTTTTGGTTTTGTATTTTTATTGAGACCAATTGAAAGAGATGGGGGAGAAACGCTATCAACTTGCAATTTTTTTTGTTTTGATTAAATAAGGGGGTAAGATATATTTGTCGATTGCAAGAGAAATGTCACCTGTGAGTGAAAGGAATAGTAGAATTAGACAGAGAAACTTAACACAATAGAGTAGGAAAGTGGGACAAAAAGGAATGTAATGATCTCAAATGATTTGAGGTTGTACGAATAGGTATAATAAGAACCTTGAGAACATTTTCTCTCAATCATTGTAGGTTGTGATTTTGCACTAAGAAGTATCCATAAGAGTATAGTCAGTTATATACCTAGTGATATAAAATTTAAGGAATGTGTAGAAAAGAAAAATATTAATACTTTCTATTGTAATTAAAGAATACTTACTGCAAATAATCTTTTTCATGTATCACGGGACATCACGGAGGCACACACCAGGAACAGGCACTGATAGGAAGGCAAGAAACGGTCCACCCATAGACGGAGTCCAGAACGGCAGCACCCCGCATCCCATTCTTCAACCCCAGAAGGAAGGCCAGACCACAGTATACTACATGCCAGATGTTCCTCGAGCCTGAAAAATGCTCCACTACAAATGATGTGGAGACACCTGCCCAGGATTGACCCAGCAACAAACATGGTACCTGTACCAAGTCGAACTCACCTGCGAAAACTACCAGTAAAGTGTCCAGGAGTCCTGACCGTACTCTGTATGCAGCTATCCGTTTAAAGTTGGAAAATATGCCAATTTTGTTCCACTTCACACTTCACTCACAATCCACAGACGAAAAGACCAAAATGGAGTCCGAAGCGTGCCGAATCAGCATCTAGGTAGCAATTTGCAATGGAATTTGCAATTTGCTTGATCGACAATTTTGCCATTTCAACAATTCCAACGTCAACCAACCAACTCAAATGTGTGCCGCTGTCTTAAAATTTGGCGGGAAAGGAGTACTTCTTCATGTGTTTTTTGGCCGTTGTTTCCCTTAGGGTACATTTGGCCAAGTTCACGACTTCTTCACTGGTGTGACATAAGCTGCACGGAACACCACTAAATCAACCGATGGGCGCATTCGATGCCAGCAAATCCATCAACGAGTAGCTAGGCAGCCGACAGCCGTTACACGATAGAAAAAGATATCTAATGGGAGAATTTTACTGATTTGAAATCAGGCCCCAGATGCAAAGTCCAGGAGAGGAGCACGACATCAACAGTCATTCCAGTATACTGCGAGGTCCCAGAGTCCCAGGCTGTAAATGGGGTACAGTGTTTTCGCCCTTGGCAACATGCGGAGACCTGCCACTGAGGGAGCCAAGAGCGTACGACACGGGAACAACTTCCACGAACTGACGTACAGTGCCAGTGCCGGACTCAGTTTTTTTTGTGCCACGTGAGAACTCATACCCTAATAATTGATTCGAAATATAATGTCGGGATATCTATGTTTTTTTCTCTAGGAATAAAAATAAGTATTTATGTTTTAAGTTGTGGAAATTTTCAATTTCATATATTTTTTAATCAATTTCCAATTCGAAGCTGGGGTCCAGCTTTACTAAGGAGGGGATATGTGTCATATATTGAAAATAAAAGGTCTCATATAAAGATTTGTCTTCACATTTTCAAAATTATCAACCTGAAAATGAATTTGGAAATCGAGTCATTATTAATATAATTCATAATTTTTCAATTCAATATTTCATTCCAAATAAATCATTCACACATGTTATATTATTCAGCTGTAATAGTAGTATTTATATCCGGCGAATTTCCAAGTTCAACGTCGTTTCAGACAACAGGTTTCAAGTTACATCACTGGTCGTCGATAATCATAAATGAACGCTGAGAAATGCGAATTTAGCAATTGTCAGCGGAATAGTTCATGACGACAGGATTATTTTTTAGATAAATTGGAAAACTGCCTTCGGAATCGGGCTTTTGTTTTTTCGAATCTTTAGTGATCAGTTTGACGAACCAAACTAATTTTTATAAGTAGTCGGTGTCATTTTTTTGAAGAATGAAGAAAGCACATCTCTCCTGCCTTGGAATGATAATGTGAGTACTTACATTTCTATTTAATCCCAACTGCATTGTTTCAACCTGATTCATTTTATTAATGGGTAATTATTTCAAGTAGTTTTTCATACATTCACTGTGATCATGTTTTTTTGTCTATTTCTTTTGTTATCAATAAACTAAGTTTAGTTTTATCACTTCTCATTTTATTCACTTCACCAGGGTACACTTCAAATACACAATTAAAATCACCTCTCGCAGCCAAGCTAAAAGTTCCATGTTTCTCGTTGTTTGATTGTCCTCACTTAGAAGGGCGGTTTTCTTCAAAACCCCTTTAAAAGTCACGTCCATTAGAATGAAAGATTTTCATCATGTTTTTGACTAATTTTTCCAGTAAACTAATGAACTAGTATAATTGCACTTAATTCACTCAACCATTTTCAAACAAACGCTACACTTCCTTTCCATTTCCGTGACATTTGGTGGAGACGCCGAAGTTGAGAGTTTCCCTTTCAACTTTCACGCGACATTATGCCGGTCAGTAATATTAGCCTTGTGAAATTTTTATTCGAATAATTCAATAAAAATGTGATATGCAAATATAGTTTACCTAAACCAAAAAAACCTACATGAAAGGACTATAAACATCGAGAGAACCCCAATGCAACGAAGGAAACTAGTATACAATTTGAGATGATCTCAGCTGGGTCAAATGACCCCAGCAGCAAGTTAATCGTAATACTACATTGGAATGAAGCTATTGGCGTTTTTTTCACCTGAGCACGGTAACGAAATGGACTTATTTTGAGCTATTCATTTCTTCGACTGAAATATTTGATCATATTCGTTATATACTGTGAAGGTAATTCTCCGTTATTGACAAGAATTAATACAAACATATATTTGGAGAAAAACTTGGAAGATATCACTAATACATTAATCAGGTTGGGTTTAAAAGCAGCTCTCATAGCTGAACTCCGCCTATTCATCATTTCTATGTTACATTGTTTCATTTGTATTTCTTATTGTGATGAATAAAGACCTATTATTATTATTATTATTATTATTAATTTAGACAATTTTTTATGGAAATATTATCGCTATAGCATAATTACTTGATCATAGTCGATTATAATTCTTTTTCACAGTGAGCAGAACAAATAAATGCCACATATAGTAACCGAGACCGAACAGATCCATAATTCATGACAAGTTGCTGTATACCGGAATATGACAATATATAAAACAGTTGTCAAACACTCCATGAAAAGCTTAAAACTTTCGTTCTTGACAAAATAATGAGGACGATGTTTTTTTGTAAAAATATGCATTTGTATATTTATAACGTCAATTTTCCATAAAAAAGTTTTACTTTCATTTTCAAGAGAATAATTGGGTGAAGAGCTGATTTTTTTTGGCAAAAATCGCGTATATATGATCGAGTTTGACTGCTACACGTCCGAACCTGCAACGATGATTCGCAATCGCATTTTCGAGAAGACTGGGGGTGGTGGTGAAATTTTTTTGTTGAAAAATGCATTTGTATGCTCGAGTTCAACCTCTGCAAAGTCCACCAATTCCTGATCTGCAAGTTGTAGTCGCTATCAGAAGATTCAATAATAAACTGGTCGTTAATTTTGAACAGTAATGATATTGAACACCACGCACAGCCTTGTCAATAGCAAACTATCAAATTCTCAGATCCACTAATGGAAACGTATGAATATTATCAAAGTGAGTTAAAGTGAAATGTTTAAAAACCATAAAGTAACCAGAACAAGCGATTCTGCCATCCCTTTTTCGCCTTCATCGTCCTACAATGATATGTCCATAAGGTCATCCTACTATTTATTCCAACATTGATGCAGATATCAATATAAACCAGTTTGACTGATATGTTGACAGAACGCTAATGAAGCTTCAAAACTGAGTTGACAAATGAGATTTAAAAATTAGCTAAGCTAAGTGGTGCTTATTAGTTGAGGTCTTGGTCAAATTTGCTCTGCGATTTTGAGAAATTTTCGAATATGGTCAAAATAATTACCAGCATTCATCAAGCTACTTTCTTCATGGTGAACGTTGCCATAAAAAATGAACTAACACAGAAAACTGTAAAATTCGCTTATAGAATTTCACGGTTTGGAATTTTCAAACAATCAAAGTTCTATGACCAATCAGCAATTGTTATGATCTCAATTTGAAATCACAACAGAAGAACATACAGAAAATGAAAGTTATTTGAGCTTTAAAATATTCATAAAAATATGAATGATCTACGATATTGATGAAATATTCAACTGCTGTTTATGAACTGATTGTCATCTTCTGGCATTATATTTGAGTAATCAAAAAATATACGATTTAAGCTACAGCTTTCGTAAAAAAAATGTGAGAAAGTATATGACTTGAAAACAAATCTTTTTTGTTTGTTTCCTGCCAAGAACCTATCAAAATTCCAAATTCCTTAGTCGCTGATTGATCCTTACTGGGGACATGCGCAGAAATACTTCGAGCTTTCATAAAATAACGAAAATCTGGCATCGTGGGCTCTTGGGCTATAAGATAATGAAATATTTTGTTCCAGGTCTGCCCAGAAGAGTTTCAGATCAGAAAATGGAAACAATTTCATAAAATAAAATGAGTGTTTGTTCAGCGTTACAAAATGGTAGTTACTCGATAAATGAATAAAAATGTTTTAAGAATGAATTTCATTTAAAGTCTACTTCTAAACCTGTCGAGTATATCGATTAAAATAATTATTGCAGAACGTATTTTGAAGATTAAACCATTATATTTAGCTTCTCTCCATTTACTGCTTTCAATTTAGATTGATTCTGAATCAAATATTGCTGAACAATCTGAAACAGTTTTCTTTTCTAAATGCTAGCCGCTTTCTTCTTTCAGTTTGGCCAGATATGAGAGATAACGATGATTTATTGTAACATCTGCTAGTTTATTGCATAAATTGCATACAATGTAATTTGAAAATTACTCATTATTGAAAATGAGAACAAAGGGTTTTGGTAGCAAATTTTCTGCTCATCAAAGGATATACTGGCATTCATTGCTGTCAGAAAATTTTGATGGACATCATCATCCATAGCCGCCCATGACCTCTTCGTTGACATTAGCATATAAAGAATACTGCGATTAGTTGCACTCGAAAAACTTGACAAGAAAGCAATTTTGCCCCACTTGTAGTAATCCAAACTGAACGTTATATGAAAGAACATACCGTATTTGGTACTAAAATAGAACTATGGTGAGTGGTTATGGTTCGGACTTCCATTGTCTATATTATCAACTGTATTGGAACCTGTTGTTAAGAACTGAAAGACAAAATACAAATCAAATGAGGTGATCAAATCCAAACAAAAGTTCAAAATGGATTTTTTGATCAGTATCAAATTTTCACACAGGATGAAATTCAAGTATTAACAAATACCATTTATGAATGTTTGGTGTCTTCCTAGATTTATCGAAGGATGTCGATACAGTTGACCATGACATACTCCTAATATCTAATATCTTGATTATATTAGCTCAGAGAAACAGCCTAACCCTTATTTGAAATTTATTTTACGAATAGGAAACATAAAGTGAAAATCCAAAATATAACGAGCACTGAAGAAACAATTACGTGCGGAGTAACTCAGGGGACCTTTCTAGGGCCAGTGTTATCTACACTATATATGGATAACCTCTTCCTACAAAAAATATGGGCTTCGCAGATGATAGTGTGATAGTTTACAAAGCTGGAAATTGGTATGATTTGAAAATAGAAGCAGAACATTTTTCATTGAATGTTAAAAAACCCATTATTTACCATTCAGTAATCAAGAAACTTCCCTTCTTCAATATAATTTGACTATTGAACTTGATCTGATAATTGAACCTGCAGAAAAAAAATTTAGTATATTCCCAGATCCACACCCGAGATGGAATTAACACATATCATATCTTGCAAAAAACTTCGCTGTCTTTATTTCAAATTCAAACAATTCATCGCTTATCTAGTCCTCAAACAAAAAAACATTGTTTACAAAAGTCTAGTGGAAACTCATTTGAACTATGGAATCATAGGGTGGGGACGTGTATCACGAACTTACTTGAATATGCTTGAAGTATCCCGAAAAGATTTTTTTAAATGATTTTGCAGAAAGATTAAAAATATCCTAGTGATCGCCTTTACTGTCAAACACAATTAATAGATCTTAGACAACTTTATTGCGTACAAGTATGTATAAAACAGTATCTCGATAAAGGAAATCTGAAGATACTTGCCCATTTAAATAGCACAAGAGAAAAAATAAGCATGTTATTCCGAAAATGCACGAAACAGTGGGACAAAAAAGTTATTATTTCATAGCTCCGAAACTGTTTAATTACCTACCGGATGCCTTGAAACATGATCCTTCCCTCAGAAAATATTAAAAACAGGTAGAAAGTTCCATATTACGAATGGAAAGCAAGGGATTACATAAACTCATAGAGAAAAAAAAAGTTGAAAATAAATAAAAAAAGCATTCAACATCTCTGTCAATTATTGTATTAACAAATACCATTTATGAAGTTTGGATAGGGGTATACCATCTAATTTCATTTTATAAGTTACTTCTCTATTCTCGTAAAATAATTCGATACCTCATTTTTTTCACAATATTATTTCATTTACTTCTTTACATTTTGATGAAGTGATATTTCATATTCGATATCTCAATTTTTTTGTCACAACATTATTTCCCATGATCAATCAAACCTTATATTTTAATTCTGAGCAAAAATGTATTTCAACATTTTGTTTGGATTTGATTGCCTTATTTGATTTGATACTTTCGTTCTTAGCAACAGGTTTCAATGGAGTTAACGATATAGACAATGGAAGCCCGAACCACAGGGACATTGTCGACCACATTCAAGCAAACGTTGAACTATGGTATTACTACAATCGTTTGAAATAGTGAATTTATACGACATATACCGCTGGAATGCACCAAATCTGAACGCATACGGAAAATCAATTCACCACTTGTAGTAAAATAAATTTAAGTGAATATAAAGATATACCTACTGTACAAGATAAGATGCATTAAAACCCGGTGCGTTGACTGATATGCTTTTGTTTCGTCAATTCTTCTCGATATGAGCAAAAGGAGTGAGAGATTACATTTTTTGACGGTGGGTGATGATGCAAATGTTATATTTCGAAGCTACAGTGCTAATTAAGCGATAGCTAAAGAGTGAATTTTTATACCGAAGGTCATATTGGCTGAACTTTGGCGGGATCTTTCGTTCACCAATGGAATCATTAGAACACAAAAATTTTGTAGACAGGCTACCTTTTAGAAACCCTTTACAAACAAGATTGATATTTTCAATCAACTCAATATTCAATTGGATTCCATTTAGTTTTGTTCGTTTCATTTAACGTTTTACTTCGCACGTTTCATTGTTACTATTGCTCCTGTTGAGTCAATTTTTCACCTCTTGTTACTTTTTAATACTGAAGCAACTTGCTTTTTTTGTGGTGTTAACAGTGCCGAATCTTATATACATCTCCACAATATATTAACCCAGTGAACATGAGATGTGTGTGAAACATTTCGAAATTACCTCAATCGCGAATATTTGAAACATTATATTGATTCATTTCAGAAATGTTCGATAACATTTGAAACATTTCTAAAAAATCTTCGAAACTTTTCTTTTGAAATATTTCAAAATTGTTTTCATTGTATGCATTTGAAGCGATTGATTATTACTTCAATATTTGAAACATATTGTATAGTTTCATCTCAATAATATCTTCGAATCATATATTTCGAAACATTTCAGAATTGCATTTATTGTAAACATTTGAAACGCTTCAAAATAACGCCGAATGTGAATATATAAAAAACAATAAATTTTTACATTTCGAAAACATTTACGAGATACATAATTTGAAACATTCCAAAATCATTTCTAGTGCAAACATTTGACACATTTAAAAATTACCCTAATAGTGAATATTCGAAGTATTATTCAGAAACATTTCAGGAATGTTTCAAAAGTCCTTCTTTGTTGATAACTTAGAGATTAATCATTATAATCTTTTTCTGAATTTCATGTGCCATGCGCATAGACATTTCAACTAAGGAACTGACAGTTTTCCACATTACACGATGCGAATCACATGAGAAAGGAAGGATGTGCACATTGAAGACATATCATGAAAGACAGAATGATAGATTCCTATACTTAAATTACTCTTTCCCTCACAACCTCTCTTCATCTCCTACAGCTACAATGAATGAGGTATGCATTTAATTTGTATTTAAAATATTCTATTTTTTACTCCGCATTATTCTTTCTCTCTCAGGGCCAGCTGTACATACTCCACTGAACCGAGGTCAGTTGCTAGTACTAAGCATTAGTGAATAGAAAATCCTTTGTTGCTTGACAACTGAACTCGGTTCACTTGAACCACAGTTAAGCTGTCGTGTTACAACCCGCCCTTTGGGCCAGTCCATCAGTTGTGCAGGGCTGCCAGAACTATTGTTTTCGTACTAGATCTAGTTATTTCGGCCAATGTTCAGTACCTTAGTGTTACATTCAATATGTCTAGCATTTTAGCAAATAATTTAGTACAATTTTTAGTACAAATTGAAAACTCTCGTCAAAATCGTCAATTGTCACTGTCAATTGCCATATTGTAAACAAATGTAAACCATGGTTAAAAGTGTTTGCCATTTTGGTAAAATAAATTATAATAATAGGCAAGTAAGTTTGTGAATTATAAATCAAAATTAATAATCATGTATTAATACGTTTTATTTTTTGATGTTTGTTATACGAGAAAAAAAGCAGGTTGCTTTAGAACTAGAACCGGTCAATGAAAATGAAAGTATTGTTTTGAAAATTGACAATGATACTGACCAAGCAGACTTATTTCAAGCATGACAACGGTGATATGGATGATATGGAACAGGAAGAGAATGAAGTTTCATAATTATCAGGATTTGAGTCTGAAAATGAAGAGGGACATCCGCCAAGAAACGGATTCATGAGCAAAAGTTTCGGGAAGAATGGCGAGAAAAGTTTGAATGAATTCAATCCATTGCAGTATTCGTGAAAAACATCAGTATAGTCCATCTAGGGAGACATGAAAACAGTATGCATCATTCATCTAGGCAAAGGGCAGCTCAATCAACTACATTGATTACAAGTTCACTACCTAAAGGGAAATCTCTGTTGAAGAAATAATCTTCTATACACCCTTTATAATGTGTTGCTATGATATTTTTGTATTGAAATGTAGTCGTCATTGAGAGATAAATAAATGTGGTTGTTTTTGGAGGTTCAATTACAAAAAATAGCATTTGAGTTTTATTAAGTAGAACTTCTACAGTTGATAAAGTTTTCATCAGGTTATGGGCCCAGGGTTTTTCTCTGCCTAAAAGTTGAGAAAATCAGTTCAAAGTACAGTTTGAGTTGGTGGAGTAAATCTTGATTAATTGTCACGAAAAATAGACGAATCAGTCAAAATCATCAAACTGGTCAAAAAATTAATCAAAATAGTTTGGTGATTGGATGTGTTTGTCACTCAATGTCTTTATGTGCTTCAGCAGCATCATCAAAATTACCTAAACAGATTGAAGACTTTACATGTGACCTGTAGTCTTATTTTAGCCACAGTTCAAAGCGAATGAGTGAATTAAAAAACTTTCAAGAGTTTATTGATCTAAAACCAAAGAAAATGTTACGTCCTAGTCAAACACGCTGGTTATCTTTAGAGCAAGTCATTAATAGGATTTTATTGTTGTGGTCATCATTAATTTCTTTTTTTACCTTAGTCGTCGTAGAAGATAATTTGCAGGCAGCAGCTACGTTATTGAATGCGCTTAACAATCCAGTATACAAATTTTATTTTTGGTTCTTGTCCTATATACTACCACTCATACACCAAATTAATTCGGAATTCCAATCTGAAAGGCTGAAATCATTCGACTTGAATTATAAAATTAATTTCTTATTCGAAAAAATTGCCAAAGATTTTATGTACACAAGTTATGTTGACCGCTGCAATGATTTGAGAAATATGGATGATATGGAACAGGAAGAGAATGAAGTTTCATAATTATCAGGATTTGAGTCTGAAAATGAAGAGGGACATCCGCCAAGAAACGGATTTATGAGCAAAAGTTTCGGGAAGAATGGCGAGAAAAGTTTGAATGAATTCAATCCATTGCAGTATTCGTGAAACACACATCAGTGGTAGTATAGTCCATCTAGGGAGACATGAAAACAGTATGCATCATTCATCTAGGCAAAGGGCAGCTCAATCAACTACATTGATTACAAGTTCATTACCTAAAGGGAAATCTCTGTTGAAGAAATAATCTTCTATACACCCTTTATAATGTGTTGCTATGATATTTTTATATTGAAATGTAGTCGTCATTGAGAGATAAATAAATGTGTTTGTTTTTGGAGGTTCAATTACAAAAAATAGCATTGAGTTTTATTAAGTAGAACTTCTACAGTTGATAAAGTTTTCACCAGGTTATGGGCCCAGGGTTTTTCTCTGCCTAAAAGTTGAGAAAATCAGTTCAAAGTACAGTTTGAGTTGGTGGAGTAAATCTTGATTAATTGTCACAAAAAATAGACGAATCAGTCAAAATCATCAAACTGGTTGGAAAACAGAATTATGATACCTGGAGATTTCAATTGGACATTACCCTGAAAAGTACTGGAAACTACGAAGTTGCAGTGGGAAAAGACGTGAAACCAGCTAGTGAGAACAAGGAATTGTTATCTGAATGGAATAAAAAGGACATACATGCCCAAAGAGTCATTGTCACTAGTGTTTCGGAACAGATATTGGGTTTGATTGTTCATTGTACATCAGCAGCTGAAATATTAAGAAAGCTAGAGGCCTTATATGCTCAAAAGACAGAAGTCTCTATTCACATGATACAACAGCAGTTCTATTCCTTCAAATACGATAACTCTGAAAATGTGTCTACAAATATCACCAAATTGAACAAGCTGGTCCATGAATTGAGGTCGCTGGGAGGAGAAATTCCTGAATCCATGAACATCACCAGAATTTTAATGATGTTGCCAAAAGAATATGGATTTTTTCAAAGCGCGTGGGATTCGGTTTCAAGTGAAAACAAGACCTTATCGAATCTCATCAGCCGACTTCTTCTTGAGGAAGAAAGAACAAGCAGTCGCGAATCTGTTTCTTTCAATGAGCAAGCTGCATTAACCACTCGTTTTCAATACAGAAGAAAAACTAGCAGTCAATATAAGGGTTCCAAATTCCACAAAAACCAACAAAATCCAACAAATATTCCAGTTTGTCACTATTGTAAGAAGAAAGGACACCTTATGAAAAATTGCTGGTTCAAAAAAAGAACGAAAACACGGATGATCAGAACCGAAATGCTTTTGTTAGCACCGCACTGGTAAATGATACAACTCTCCTATCAGAAGAGAAATGGTACCTTGATTCGGGTGCGAGTGACCACATGACTAATCGAAGAAACTGGTTTACTGAATTTCATCAATTCTCAGAGCCAAAGTTTGTTAAAATTGGCGATGGTTCCTGTATAGAGGCTTTGGGTGAAGGTCAGATCAACATCAAAGCATTCAACGGAGAAAAGTGGATACCTTCAACGATGCACAAAGTGTTGTATGTTCAAGAATTGAATTACAACTTGTTTTCTTCTGGAACTATTCTGGAGAAAAACTACATAATGGAATCTGATCATAATCAGTGCAAATTTTTGAAGAATAATGATGTCTGCGCCATTGGAATAAAACGAAATGAATTATTTGAAATGGTTTTTGATGTTGAACATGAAAATGAAGAAGAAAAAGCCAATCTAACTATTTCTTCGGACAGCTTAACAAATTGGCACGAAAGACTAGGACATCAAAACGTTCAACATGTTAAAACATTTTTGAAGAAAAATGGCATCACTTATACTGAAATGGAGAAAGATTTCTTCTGTGAAGCTTGTGCCATTAGAAAACAACATCGAATGCCATTCTCCAATAGTTCTTCGAGAGCTTCTAGTCCAGGTGAACTGCTACATATGGATGTCTGTGGCCCAATGGAGAAGGAATCACTTGGTGGATCGAGATATTTTCTGTTGTTGAAAGATGACTATTCACACTACCGAATCGTTTATTTCTTGAAATATTAGAATGAAGTCAAAGAAAAATTGAAGATTTTCCTGAATATTGTCAAAAATCAATTCAATATCGGCATCAAAAATATAAGAAGTGACAATGGAAAAGAGCTAGTCAACACAGAAATAAAAGCACTTCTTGATCAACATGGTATTGTACAACAACTCACAGTTCCGTATTGTCCCCAACAAAATGGGAGAGCCGAAAAAGAAATGAGAACCATCGTCGAAATGGCTCGAACAATACTTCACGCGAAACATTTGGATAAAAGTTCATGGGCTGAAGCGATAAATTATTCTTCCTTTATACTCAATATGACTGGAACGACCAATATCGAAAACAAAACTCCAAATGAACTCTGGTGTGACAGAAAATTTGACACTTCAAATTGTGAAATTTTCGGAGAGGATGTTTATGTTCATGTACCCAAGCAAAAACGATTGAAATGGGATGCCAAAAGTAAACTTGCCAAGTTTGTCGGCCATGGTGAACATACCAAAGGTTTTCGACTCTACATACCAGAAACAAATAAAATAGAAGTAGCAAGAGATGTTTCATTCTATAACAAAACCATTTCTGAGAGTACCAAACCTGAAAACAAAGTGGAAAGAGAAATGGAAGAAAATGCAGTTCCATATGAAGAGACATATAGTGAAAGCAAGAAAGATGATCAAGCTGAACTCAAAGAAACCATAAATCATTACATGCAATTGAGGAATCGAGAAAGTATCCAAAGACCTGATCGTTATACTGACTCCAATGGTTACATTTGCATGTTAGGTGATGTAGTTGATCTGAAAATCGAAGATGCCATAATTGATAAAAACTGGAAATTAGCTATGGACGACGAATATGATTCCCTGATGAAATGTGGAACTTGGATTTTAACAGATTTATCTGAAGGTAGAAGACCCTTGTCTTGTAAATGGGTTTTCAGGACAAAAAGAAATAAATCTGGTGATATTGCCAAATACAAAGCAAGGTTAGTGGCTAGAGGCTTTCAACAACAGCATGGTATGGAATACGAAGAAACATTCAGTCCAGTTGCCAAATACGATTCAATCAGATTCATTTCAGCCGTAGCCGCACGAGAAAATCATCATATCCTTCAATTTGATGTCAAAACGGCATTTTTACATGGCGATTAAAGGTAAGCGTCCATAGGTACGCATCGTACGTATCGTACGGATCGTATGAAACGGATTTTAGAATTATTAGTATAGTGAGTTAAGCATATGCGTCCACTGACCGGCAGCGGACGGATCGCACGTATCGGTCCGTCGGTAATGCCGATGAAATTGATCGAAGGGGCAACTTTTCCGACTGGTGCGGATGACGTCATGCGGATTGCCGATAAATGGACGCATGTTGCAATAGGTAGTCACTGCTAGCCTCACAGATCATTTAAATTTTGTTACATTTTGACACTAAGTACACACACGTGCTTCAATTATAATTGGTATTACGCATATCATGGACATTGCAAGACTAATCACAATTGTACAAGAGTACGAAGAGTTGTACATTTTAAAACACCCTCATTATTCGAATCAACAAAGACGAGATAATATTTGGGAAGAAATTGGAAAAAGATTAAATCAAACTGGTAAGTTTATTCATATTTCAATATATGTAAGGTACAAAATTTAGGTACAAAATATTCAGTTAACTGTATCATAGAGTCACGTGAACCTCCTTCCAGCTCGAACTCTCCTTAATTGCCATTCTACTGACCCTTCTGCTGAATTGAAATAATTTTTGTTCTATATGAAAAAAATCCTCACAAAATCCTCACATTTTATCAAATCCTCACAAAATACCCGCACGATTCGAAATTCCGCACACATTGGCATCACTGTTCACAACGAAAATGCGAATGTTACTTACAAGCCGACCGTCGCATCGGCAATCCGATCGCTACGGATACAGTGGACGCACTACCACAAATCAATCCGTTTCATACGATCCGTACGATACGTACGATGCGTACCTATGGACGCTTACCTTAAAGGTAAGCGTCCATAGGTACGCATCGTACGTATCGTACGGATCGTACGAAACGGATTTTAGAATTATTAGTATAGTAAGTTATACATATGCGTCCACTGACCGGCAGTGGACGGATCGCACGTATCGGCCCGTCGGTAATGCCGATGAAATTTATCGAAGGGGCAACTTTTCCGACTGGTGCGGATGACAACATGCGGATTGCCGATAAGTGGACGCATCTCACAATAGGTAGTCACTGGTCGCCTCACAGATCATTTGAATTTTGTTACATTTCGACACTAAGTACACACACGTGCTTTAATTATATTTGTTATTACGCATATCATGGAGCAAATCAGTGAATAGTGTATGATATTCTCCAAATTGTGATCTTTTTTTGAATATGTCATGTATCCACAATCTATGTCTTCTCTTATTTCCCCTCCTTTCTTCTTCATCTAATAACAAAGCAATAATGACAAGTTCTTCATCACTTTCCATGATCGGAAACATTACACACTGTAATGTTTCCGATCGTCCACTCACAACGAAAATGCGAATGTTACTTAAAAGCCGACCGTCGCATCGGCAATCCGATCGCTACGGATACAGTGGACGCACTACCACAAATCGATCCGTTTTATACGATCCGTACGCATCGTACGTATCGTACGGATCGTACGAATCGGATTTTAGAATTATTAGTATAGTAAGTTATGCATGTGCGTCCACTGACCGGCAGCGGACGGATCGCACGTATCGGTTCGTCGGTAATGCCGATGAAATTGATCGAAGGGGCAACTTTTCCGACTGGTGCGGATGACGTCATGCGGATTGCCGATACGTGGACGCATGTCGCAACAGGTAGTCACTGCTAGCCTCACAGATCATTTAAATTTTGTTACATTTCGACACTAAGTACACACACGTGCTTCAATTATAATTGGTATTACGCATATCATGGACATTGCAAGACTAATCACAATTGTACAAGAGTACGAAGAGTTGTACAATTTAAAACACCCTCATTAACAACAAACAACAAAGACGAGATAATATTTGGGAAGAAATTGGAAAAAGATTAAATCAAACTGGTAAGTTTATTCATATTTCAATATCTGTAAGGTACAAAATTTAGGTACAAAATATTCAGTTAACTGTATCATAGAGTCACGTGAACCTCCTTCCAGCTCGAACTCTCCTTAATTGCCATTCTACTGACCCTTCTGCTGAATTGAAATAACTTTTGAAACCATCCCTAACTGCTAAAGCATCTGTTTTCGAATTTCCACCTATATTTCTTAAGTCTTGCAGTCCTCTCATGTTGGAAATAG
This sequence comes from Zygogramma bicolorata, assembly GCA_032362365.1. Taxonomy (NCBI): domain Eukaryota; kingdom Metazoa; phylum Arthropoda; class Insecta; order Coleoptera; family Chrysomelidae; genus Zygogramma; species Zygogramma bicolorata. The sequence goes on along the minus strand of JAVJAQ010001306.1, from coordinate 154,998 downwards.
AAATATTCAAATCATTTTCTGTCCAGTGACACCTGTCATTCCTGAGAAAGTTGTGCAAGCAGCATGTAGCCATTACAACACTCACAATGTGTTCTTGAGACATAGACAACCTACGTTCGAAAATTCTAAATTTCCGTGCCAATATTCCAAACGTATTTTCCACAGTATTTCTAGCACGACTCAACCGATAGTTAAACACTTGTTTTTCTTCGTTTCTTTGTGCATCGTCGCGTGAGTATGGTGGCATCAAATTCGTGCATAATGGGAAAGCTTCATCACCAATTATGACGTGAGGTAATACGTCATTGCCCCCTGGTAGTATTTTTGGTGAAGGTATATTTAGTGTTCCATTTTGTAAGCTTTTACCCAAATTAGAATTTCGCAAAATGCTAGCATCAGAGTTTTTACCAAAAGCCCCAATATCTACGACTATGAATTTATAATTTGCATCCACTAAGGCTAATAGCACCGTACTAAAGTGTTTTTTATAACAAAAATAATTTGATCCAATGTGCGGTGGTGCCTGAATCAACACGTGTTTTCCATCAATGGCAGCAATCACGTTAGGAAAATTCCATTTTTCACGAAAACCTTCTTCAGATTCTCTCCATACTTCTTCAGATGGTTTAGGCATTACTAGGGCTGTAGAAACTGGGATATGGCTTCGCAGGTTGAGTAAACGATTCTTCGTACTGTGCGTTCTCCTAGCCTAAAGGAAAATGAAATTGAACGAAAAGAGTTCCCAGTGGCCAAAAACCTGAAACAAAAGTAAACATTCATCACTCCGTTCAGCATATAAAACAATCACACGTCGTAACATCAACACATCGTTAATCGCTTCGGTCATAATCGAAAAATATTGATTCATTGTAATGTATTACAGGTAATGCATGCAAGGAGCGATGGACCAGAATTAGGGACAACCATAGGAAGGCTTTAAATCTGCGCAAAACCAAAAGCGGCCAAGCAGCATCAAAACTGAAGCTTCCCAAATATTATAAAGAACTCACTTTCCTCCTTCCGTATTTGGATGACGAGGAAGAGAGACTTTCAAACCTATCGCCACCTATTGGTGATGATACTAACGGTGATGAGGAAGACCTTGAAAGATCCCGTAATCTAAATAATTCAGATAGTGACACAGTAAATGAATCAAGTGATACACAAGAGTCACAACCAATATCGTCCATGTTATCATCACGAAATGTTGGTAGGAAATCGAAGTTTGTAACACCACAACAACCAACTGCAGCTAACGTCCTTCAGGGATATTTATCAAGAAAAGAACAACTCAACAGCATTCAGAATGATCCTATGATTGAATTTTTCATAAATATGGCAAAAACAGTCAAGACTTTTCCTATTCGGGATCAAGTTCACATTAAGGCGCAATTGTTTCAAATGGTTAACAATGTAGAGATGAGACTCGCGTTAACTTCACCAACTTCCAACGTAACGATGCCTCCGCCACCATCAAATTATTCAATGTTTTCTGCACCGTCTACTTCAAAACAAACTTCGAATAGAACAATGTCTTTTTCACCTACCATGAACGAAACTCTGCATATTCATTGCCCTTCACCTTTAACGATGTCTCCTTCGCCTGCTTCGAATGTAATTATTACTCCGTCACCTGATTCTAATGCCATTATGACTCCTTCACCTTCTACAAACGATTTGTCTTATACGGAGCATCAAGATAATCAATATCTAAGTCAATTCATTTCCTTATAATAATATAAATAATGTATCGGAATTGTTTTGTACCACATTGTAAAAAATTGACTCAACTAGAATAAAAATTGGTTTGAAACTGTAATCGTGTTGTTTATCGCATTGCGTTTGAAAGATGTACCTACTTTAAATTTAGTACCTACTAAATAATTATATTATTTGATATTTAAAACTAATTGTTGTTAATACATACCTTAAACACACAGCAAGTGTATGATATTCTCCAAATTGTGTTCTTTTTTTGAATATGTCATGTATCCACATTCTATGTCTTCTCTTTTTTCCTCTCCTTTCTTCTTCATCTACTAGCAAAGCAATAATAACAAGCTCTTCATCACTATCCATGATCGGAAACATTACACATTACACACTGTAATGTTTCCAATCATCCGTTCACAACCAGTGTTGCCAATCGAAAATGGCAAAAATACCCACACAACATGTGTAAAATCCTCACGTTTTACCCGCCTCAGTTTGAATCCTCACATTTTTTTTGGTAGGAGAATGATTGAAAATACTAATAAAACTAGAGAAATTAATGATTCATTTTTATTCTGAACATATATATATATATATATATATATATATATATATATATATATCGTTTCGTGTTCCTTGATTTTTTTTGTTGCTGGTTTCGAATCGGATCCATCACTTTCATCAGAAACACTTGTTGAACTTGGAGAAGCCTATGAATGATTTTTGAATCAAATCAATGTGTGAGGTCCTTATGCATTGAATCACAAGTGGGGTTCACGATAAAAACTTACATGAGGCAAGTTCCTTTTCGAAATTGTTTCTTTTTTTTTTCAAGAAAGATTCCATTATTTTGGTATTTGAATTTGGAATATCCGACTACTCCGTCATGCGTCATCTGTCAAACATCAAACTGTCCTTGTCATTCGCCTAATGTAATGTCTTTCTCATCCTCATAAAATTAAGAAGAAGACTAAAGACAAAGACTGGTTGACGGATGACAGGAATTGGGTTGCGTTACAAGTCACAACAAAGATTACGAAACGACAGAAAATATGGTGCGCAAATACATGTTCCATTTTTGTTCTATATGAAGAAAATCCTCACAAAATCCTCACATTTTATCAAATCCTCACAAAATACCCGCACGATTCGAAATTCCGCACAAGGTGCGGAATTCCGCACACATTGGCATCACTGTTCACAACGAAAATGCGAATGTTACTTACAAGCCGACCGTCGCATCGGCAATCCGATCGCTACGGATACAGTGGACGCACTACCACAAATCAATCCGTTTCATACGATCCGTACGATACGTACGATGCGTACCTATGGACGCTTACCTTAAAGGTACGCGTCCATAGGTACGCATCGTACGTATCGTAAGGATCGTATGAAACGGATTTTAGAATTATTAGTATAGTAAGTTATACATGTGCGTCCACTGACCGGCAGCGGACGGATCGCACGTATCGGTCCGTCGGTAATGCCGATGAAATTGATCGAAGGGGCAACTTTTCCGACTGGTGCGGATGACGTCATGCGGATTGCCGATAAGTGGACGCATGTCACAATAGGTAGTCGCTGGTCGCCTTACAGAAAATTTGAATTTTGTTACATTTCGACACTATGTACACGCACGTGCTTTAATTTTAATTGTTATTACCTACGCATATCATGGAGCAAATCAGTGAATAGTGTACGATATTCTCCAAATTGTGATCTTTTTTTGAATATGTCATGTATCTACATTCTATGTCTTCTCTTATTTCCCCTCCTTTCTTCTTCATCTAATAACAAAGCAATAATGACACGTTCTTCATCACTTTCCATGATCGGAAACATTACACACTGTAATGTTTCCGATCGTCCACTCACAACGAGAATGCGAATGTTACTTAAAAGCCGACCGTCGCATCAGCAATTCGATCGCTACGGATACAGTGGACGCACTACCACAAATCGATCCGTTTTATACGATCCGTACGATGCATACCTATGGACGCGTACCTTAAGGAAGAGTTTATATGGGTTGAAGCAAGCCCCCCGGCAGTGGAATGAAAAATTCAACAATTTTTTGTTGAAGAACGAATTTTCTGTTTGTGTAACTGACCCTTGTGTATTCTTCCGAAATTCATCTAGCAAGATCATCATCACCCTCTCTGTTGACGATGGTTTGGTGATAGGTGTCAACTTGACAGATATAAATGCCATTTTACAGAAAATGCACGAAGAGTTCGAAATCGTTTTTGGATATGCAGTCTTATTTGGGCATAAATATTAATCGAATATGAAATAACTCGGTGTTTATAAATCAGGAACAGTATGTTTTGAAATTATTGAGCAGATTTCATATGGATAACTGTAATCCTGTTTCAACTCCTGGTGATATCATAATAATTTGCGATGACACTGAAGAAGCTACCGATCAACCATACAGAGAAGCCATTGGATGTTTACTTCATCTCTCGAATGTAACTAGACCAGATATAAGCTTCATGGTTAACTATTTGAGTAGATTCATGGAAAGACCAAAAATTTGCCACTGGAATGGTATAAAACGAATACTTCGTTATTTGAAAGGATCCTACAACTATGGAATTATCTATGACAATATGGAAGAATTTAAAGCATACAGCGATGCAGATTTCGCCGGAGACCTGATTTCTAGAAAATCTACAAGTGGATACGTGATTTCTTATTCTGGGGAACCCATCATGTGGGGATCTAGAAAACAATCAACTGTAGCACTGTCGACAGCAGAAGCAGAGTATGTGTCCGCAAGCGAAGCTACCAAAGAGATTCTTGGGATTTGGCAACTATCCAAGGAATTGGAAATTTTCAATGGACTTATCCCTTTTTATGTTGACAATAATAGTGCCGTTTTTATTATCAATAATAATGATGGAAATGCTTTGAGACGTACAAAGCATATAGATATAAAATAACATTTTATCAGAGAAACACTAGATAAACAAATCAAGCTATATCATATCGACGGAAAGAATCAACTAGCTGATATTTTAACAAAGCCGTTACAAGCTTCAAGATTCGAAGATATCAGAAAAAGAATAGGTATTATATCTCACAATCGAGAAGACTGACAGAGTTTACTTTTTATTGTTTCAAGAAAAGGATTATTTCGGGGTAGTGTTGAAGAAATAATCTTTTATACACCCTTTATAATGTGTTGCTATGATATTTTTATATTGAAATGTAGTCGTCATTGAGAGATAAATTTTTTTTTTGAAGGTTCAATTACAGAAAATAGCCTTGAGTTTTATTAAGTAGAACTTCTACAGTTGATAAAGTTTTCATCAATCTCCAATCAGTGATGATGTGAAGAGGGCAGAATTAAAAATGGTTATGTTTTTAGCTGAACATAATCTTCCATTTTTACTCATGGACCATCTTCCTAAATTTGTAGCTTCCATAGGACATGACTCAAATATTTAAAAAATGTTTGATGTGCTCGTACTAAGGCTACCATAAGTTTAAAATTTCAAAAAATCATGTCTCCACTCAAATTTCTGAGATTGTCCAAGGTCAGATATTTTCGATTATTGCAGATTAAACCACCGACATATCAACAAAAAAGTGTTCAGCCCCAGTGATTAGATTTACAAATTCAAAAGCAAATGAAGTAAAACACTGTTTTTGGACATGGTGGAAATAGAGCAGTGTCCTGCTGAAGCTATTACTAATAAAATAATTGAAACATTAAAAAACTACAATCTGCAGACTTCTGACATGATAGGTTTGGCAGCAGATAATGCATCTGTAATATCAGGACATCTTACTGGTGTACAAGTACAACTCAATCAAAAAATTAATCAAAATAGTTTGGTGATTGGATGTGTTTGTCACTCAATGTCTTTATGTGCTTCAGCAGCATCATCAAAATCACCTGAACAGATTGAAGACTTTACATGTGACCTGTACGCTTATTTTAGCCACAGTTCAAAGCGAATGAGTGAATTAAAAAACTTTCAATAGTTTATTGATCTAAAACCAAAGAAAATGTTACGTCCTAGTCAAACACGCTGGTTATCTCTAGAGCAAGTCATTAATAGGATTTTATTGTTGTGGTCATCATTAATTTCTTTTTTTACCTTAGTCGTCGTAGAAGATAATTTGCAGGCAGCAGCTACGTTATTGAATGCGCTTAACAATCCAGTATACAAATTTTATTTTTGGTTCTTGTCCTATATACTACCACTCATACACCAAATTAATTCGGAATTCCAATCTGAAAGGCTGAAATCATTCGACTTGAATTATAAAATTAATTTCTTATTCGAAAAAATTGCCAAAGATTTTATGTACACAAGTTATGTTGACCGCTGCAATGATTTGAGAAAAATCGATTACTCCAATATAAGTGAGCATTTATCATTAGACAAAATTTATATTGGCGCAAAATGTCAAATGTACATAGAATCATTAACAATAAATCATTCAGTAATTAAATGGATTTCGGCAAAAATGTTTGGAATATTATATAGAACTGTGTTGTCAGATCGATAACCGTTTCTCCACTTTTACAGAAAATTATAAAAGTTTCGAATTATTAAATCCAAGACTTGTCCTAGGTGGTACACAAAGTATTGTACCACTGTTGAATTTGAATTTATAATTAAAGAAGAAGATATCGAAGAGATTAATAATGAATTTGGGAGCATATCTGATTTACTAGTCGATATTATTGAAAAGCTACAGTCTCTAGACTTCGAAAATATTTGGTTTCATATTTTAAATACAAGAAATGCAGCTGATGAAGTCATGTTTCCTCACCTATCGAAATTAATAAGTGCTATACTGTGTTTTCCCCATTCTAGTGCTACTGTGGAGAGGATATTTTCGCAGTTAAATTTAATCAAAAAAAAAACAAGAAATCCTTCATTAGTGGAAAACTGCGGCTCTTTACTACACTGCAAGGTACCGTTGAAAAACGATAATTGTATAACATGGACCCCATCAGATACATTACGGAAAACTAAACTCATTTATTCTGATATTGATATCTAAACTCTTCCATTAAAAATGTATATTTTTTAACACTCCACCGTCTCTTGAGACAAATATAAAAAATTTTTCTTTTACTTTTCTTAAAGGTGATATAGGTTTAATTTTTTTCTAGATGAGATTTTTTTGTTTTTATGTATATACTAATTATTCTTTTTAGTTTCTATACAAGAGGTGAAGTATAGATCCATTTGTTTTGTTGACATGTGAATAATTTTTTTTTGTTACATTCTTTCCTATTTACGAAATTTTTTAGTTGCTGTACAGGTGATATGGGCAATATAAGTTCAAATAAGTTTTTTCTTGTCATTATTTTTAGTATTTATATCTGTGTGTATTTCAGTAGATATTTTCATTTTAATAATTTTATATATCAATTTTTTTTCATTTATATAGGTACTACAGTAACAATGTGAAGTTTTGTCCCTTCATTATAAATAAATCAATAATTTGAAATTCCCGCCATTCATTTAGTACTTTTTGTATTCGGTGTTGGTGCTTTTTAGTCCGTTTTGGTACATATTGATATTTATTTTTTTTAGTACAATTTCTCCGGATTTAGTACTTTTTGTTTCATCACTTAGTTCATCATCGCATTTTCATTCTGGCAGCACTGGCCATGCCATGCGACGCGCCAATTAGCCATTAAAGGGGTTATAATTAAGAAATAGCGGCTTACTTTTTTTTGATACATTGGTCACCTCCTGTTTTCTGTTTTATTACAATAATTACCTGTTTGAAATGTTCGGGCATATGGATAAGTAGGTGGGTAAAAATGACGATTATACTCCGGTTGGTCCCATCCAAATAGATCACCTTGTAGTAGTACCTCTATGACTGATATGTGCAAGTTGAAAGAATGACCCTATCCCACGATACCTCACTCGAATATCCGTCAATATACATTGCGATGATATCGCTTTTTTGGAGTTGGGATGCCAAAACATATTGTATTTTTTCGAGATGGGTGGGTGTCTCTCTATTCGGATGTGACCAACCTCGTATAATTTGGATTGAACTTCATTCAGGTAAGTCGTTTAATCCTCAATTATACTTCGGTTGGTCCCATCCGAATAGATCTCCTTGTAGATGTTCAAAGAATTATCAAAGGCGATCAAAAACTTTATTCAGACTGATCTCGAATCAATGAAGTAGTCTGAATGAACTGTTTATTCTTCATATAATTTCCTGCTATAAACGAGACTAAGCATTTGATACAAGCAGTATTTTAATGTTAATATAATATAACGTTTCAAAAATCCATTAATCAGCGAACTTACACTCGTTTAAAAAATTGCGGATGTAATCTGCAAATGTACCATTCGTTATCATTGGTTTATCGTAGAATTCACCAAGTATGTTATTTTACGGATCAGCCTAGATTTGATCGTATGGTAGGCAGCAGAAGTGACAGCATATCTTGTGTTGTGGCCTTTGAATCGATCAGTATCAACACCACCAAGCTGCAGATTAATTTTCAGCAAACGGCTGAAGAGCTGAGGTATCGCTGGGTGGTGAGGATTTTTATAGGTAAGTTAGGATGAGAAAAAACCTTATTTCGATGTCTTAGTGAATGTGTGTGGTTTCTTCATGAAAAATGAAAAAATATTATGTTCGTGGTTATTGCTCTCTTGGTCCAGAACTTCTGTCGATGATTCGGTTCTCGGCAGTGAAGTGGCAAGCACGTCCGCCCATCAAGCGAAAGACCCGGGTTTAACTCCCCATCGGGCCACCTTGCTGAGAGTCGCACGCCTAAAAGGCCTCGTCAATACTTTTTCTACAAAAGCTTCGACCTTTGAAGGCCGACACTCGTCAGCCGGTTAACGAAAAAATAGATAAAAACCTTTTTTTTACCGATTCATTGGTAATAGTAATGCTACATATTCTGAGTTCGGATGAGATTTGACCCTTTGGGCAGAACCATAAGTTTGTGATTTACTTTTCATAATGAGGTTTTTCAATAGACACAATTTTTTTAATTCGGTCAACACTTGGTAAGGGTCCCAGATTTTCTCATATAGAGAAAAAAGTGGGCCGCATATTCGAAAATACCTCCCATAAACTTTTCCTTTGTACCACCGCTTCCTGCATCAGATTTTAAGCTGATCTATGTATGTTTCTAGTACTATAATTTTTACCTGGCTGCACCTATGGGCGATTCACCTGATCCACATCTTTTTCACAAATATCCACCAATGAGGCTAAAATGAATTATATGGTTTCATCGTATTTGCAATCAATGTTGCCATCAGAATGGCTGAAGGTTCACCCCACAGTTTTTTCCTGGGAAATGGTTGCAAGACAAATCTGTTGCACCACAGACCACAGTGGATGTAGGTGCTTAGCCCTTTAACGCCCAGCGTTACTTCAGAGTAACGGGAACATCGAAATCTATGTTTGCATTTCATCTGATTGTATTCACTTCTGCTGGGTAGATGGCTCTACGAGTATTGTTGGGACACTCAATTTCATCAACCCCATGAATTGCAAGCTGATACATGTATGTCATAGTACACCGTGACATAGTTTGTTTCAACCGACTTTTGTTTTGCTGAAAAATCAATGGAACCCAAATTTGAGTGAGTACAGAAATCGTAATATTATATATCCATATATTTGGTTCATTTTTAAGTGATGGAGAAAGATGAAAGTATGTGTTTTTGACGAATGAATTGCATTTTTTGCATTTGCTCGTAATTTGGAAACATGTTTTTATAACCGTTACCATTTGGTAACGCTAGGCGCCTACACTATAACTAACTTCTTTTTTTTGTCTGTTTGATCAGACGTGGTTTCACATTACAAGAAGCTCTGGAGATGGCGTATGATGAAGATGTAGTTGAAATTTTCATGGAACCACCTGATGCTAGTACAATTACCGATGAAGACTCGGGGGAAGAAGATGGAGGCGGTATAATTGACAACTTGCCAGGTTCTCAAATGCGAGCGAAAGCTGAACTAAAGCTTACTAACGACCAACGAATTGGTAGTTTTGATATAATCACCGAAAGTACATTTGTTGAACCGACACCGTCAACATCTTCTGCAACTCGTGAAGAAGTGACTCAATCACAATCACTTGACTTTGAAACAAGGAATCCAAATACAATTGAGTGGATTGAAGGAGATTTAGAACCGTCTTGTAAAACTTTGGACCAAAATATTTCCGAATATCGAATCGGCATTCGAGGCAAAAAGTGGTGGTGGTGTATCGCAACGTGGATCATTGACATTTGTATCCATAATGCATGGCAAATACATAGAAAATCTGTGGAAAAATGACCAAAACTAGATTTTAGAAGAGCAATTGCACAATTTTACCTCACCAGTTACAGAGTGCCTGCAAAAGGAGGAGAAAGAGTTTCAACTGCTAAAAATTCTGTATCTCTAAATAGAATTTCAGACGACGTTAGGTAAGATGGACGAAATCACTTGGTTTGTTATTCAGAGAACAAAAAAAAGGAAACGTTGTAGCGGAGAAGGATGTTCTTCCCACATTATTACTTTTTGTGCAAAGCGTAAGGTGGGACTATGTATTGAATGTTTTCGTGATTTTCATTCAAAGTAGATATTTTATCTAATCTTCCTGTTGTTTTTTGCAGTTAGTAAGATTTTCTGTTGTTTCAATAAAAAGATAATACAAGCGCCTAGCGTTACCTTATGGTAACACTGTTTTTTTTCAAAAAATATGAAAAAAATTCCAATTCAAATTCAATCAATTTTCTTCTTCTGAAGATGCTAACCTTGTTAGCGAAACGCGCGTCGAGTGCGAAAATATCTGTTTGGTGTTAGGGTAATTGATCTCTAGGAAAAGTTTTGATAAGGGAGGTTCAAGATTTCAGAAATGATGTAAATGGCAATCTCCATGATTTCAATGTCCTTCGGTCATCAGTAGCTGGGAATGATACTACACAGGATGACACTGTCAACAATAAGGATTTGAATGATTTAACAAAAAAAAATTATTGCGATAAGTATAAAATACCTTCGCCAGAATATAATAATGACAACACAATTGAAGAGAACGATTTTGTTTCATCCATAAAAGTTTGAAATGCAGACATTTGTTAACTAATCAGGCAAAAAATTAACTATTGGGAATTTGTAAAGATAATGGATATGCCATACCAGAACATTTCTGAAGATGACTACAAAATGCGATACAATCCAAATGAATAATGGGAGTTATTGTCATTTGAGAATCAAAAATGGAATCATTAAAACATTGTCGAATCACAAAAACTATGGTTTCAAATGATAATATTATCAATGTTAGCTCGAAATTAGATGATTTGCCGCTTGCAAACAGTTCAAGCAGTCAACTGTAGCCAATTTTATTATCAATAGATTCAACAAATGAAAATGTCAATGAGCCTTTTGCTGCAGATATATATCATGGCAATCAAAAACCTGAAAACGTGCATACGTTTTTGAATTGTTTCATTGAAGAGTTGAAATCATTAGAAATTAGTGGCTTTGATCTAAACGGTTCTAAGGTTAATGTCAAATTGAGTAAAATAATTTGTGATGCTCCTGCAAAATCATTTGTTTTGTGTGTATAATTCGGTGTTTTCCATTTTTTAGAAAAATATGCAGGAAGACAGAACGAGGGCCGAATACAAGAAAAGCAAAGAGAAAAAAAAAAGAAAAGTAGTGTTTGTATTCGAGTTATTCCATCCCCAACTTCAAATTCACAAATTTGTCGCATGAACGACACAGACCAACATAGAGGGGAGCATACGTCACTGCTCTTATCAGCCACTGGATCCGTCAAGGCGTCAAGTGTTAATATAGTCAGTCTCTGGTGAACAATAAATGTTGGTAAAACAGTGTGTGAAGTTGAATACATTCATCAGTTTTCATTATTGGTGATCGAAATTCATAAACCAGTTCATATGTGTGACATGCAGAAAGCACAAAATAAGTGGTGTTTTGTACCGGGATGTACGAGTACATCTCTAAGTTCACCAGAAAAAAAAATCATTTGTGTACCCCAGAAGTATTCTCGAAAAAGAACATAGTTCAAAGCTGCTAGACGAGACATGCCGAAGTCGAAATCAATGTTTTACTGCTGTGAAGATCATTTCAAGGTGAATCTATCAACCACTTCTTGAAATAATAGTGACAGAGCAGTATGTTTTTCCGCAGTTGGAAGATGATATGGAAAATTTCATGAAGCACAAATTGATGGGAGGATATATGTTTCTGAAGTCAGGTGTGATACCACATATATTTGACTGTCAACCTGATAGAAAAAGATCCAGTACTGATCATGGCAGCTCATTACCTGTGAAAAAACAGCGAAACCAACTTACCAGTGAAATAGTGACAGAAATTGATATGAAGCAATTAAAAACAACGAGAACTCTTGAAGAGGAACCATGTGCCAGTACCAGCTATCAGCTTCCAGTGGTTGGTGAATCTCAGCTTCAGTATACCACAGAAGACATTTTGGTGTCTACAGTTGTGAACCTATCAGAAGAACCATCAAAAACAAGGAGTGTAGGGGTACAAGCAAAATCTAGATATCGTAGCAATCAAATATCGTGTAACATGCAAAAAAGCATGACAAATACTGCTACATCTCCATTAAAATCTATTTATTCAAAAGATACCAGTACGTCACCAATCGAGAGTGGCCCTGGTGGTAGAAAAATATTATTGTGTGAAATGGCTAGTAGCCGCAGTGATACAGAGGTGGAATCGATGAATACCAGTTCGTTCATGGAAAACACTGATAGTGATTATGAGGGGGTGATCGTTCTGAAGATATTGAAGAAGAACAACTGAAAGCTTTGCATGTTACTCGGTTATTGATAAAGAAGAATCCAAAAAAATATACAGGAATTCCTGATCATTGGTTTCACCATATCGTAAATGTGCTCAATACAAAAACTGAACTCAGTGAGGATAATCTAATGTTTTCATTAATGAAGATCAAACTGAATCATCAATTTTTCATCTTGAGTGACATGTTTGGTATGTCCACTTCTGATGCTTCCAAAATTCAGAAATAAAAGCCAACATATCCACTTAAACAGGCACTCACGTGGTCAGAATACGAAAAGTGCAATACGTTAAAATATTTGATTTCAACTACCCCTGATGGATTCATAAACTTTATATCAAAAGGGGATTGGTGGAAGAATAAGTGATTCTATGTTAGTGGAAGAAAGTGGGTATTTAGCTCTACTACCAGATGGATGCAGTGAGATGGCTTACAGAGGGTTTAAGGATATTGGCAAACAATCACGTGACATAAATTGTCAGTTAGTTAGGCCATCTAGCGTTTCTAGTTCAGTGAATCCCACAAAATCAGAAGTGCTAGAGACTATACGAATAGCTAGCTTACGTATTCACATCGAGAGAGTTATTCGTAGATTGAGAGAATTTGAGTATTTAAAACCACATGCAGCAATAGATCATAATTTAATAGGACATACCGATCAAGTTATAGAAATTGCATGTGCCCTGATTAATTCACAAGGTCCTATTATAGAGCAAATGTAATTTTATTGTGGAAACCTGAACAATATGTGAACACTAATGTCTGATATTAGTTACCAATGTACAATATAAAATGACAATAGTATTCGCGGTCATATAACATTTTTTACAACTGTACTAAAATAATACACTTACATGCCCATAATCCGTTTCATAATGATATCCTTCATAATGCAGATTTTTTATAACAATACAGATTCTTAATCAATTGGATATACCATTCAGTGGCGGAAGGCTACATTAAAAATGCAGTTCAGATTGAAATCGGAATTTCCAATACAATATTGAACTCTATTGTGACTAGCAATAATAAAAAACATGTAAATATTCCTTCCACTTCCAGATCAGTGGAACCTGGAATAAACTTTTCAAAGAGCAGAATGATCTAAATATTTTTAAAATGCATTGATTTTTTGTTATTGAGCACATTTTGAAACCAGATTATATTCACAAACCTCCTTTCGTTATACTTTTATTTATTTTGTTTACTTCTCATTAGAAACCATATTGACCAGACAAATGAATTTTCAAAGGCAGTGTACATCATTATGATTCTTACCTAATCTAGTTGGTGCCTAATTGGAGAAGTTGTATAAAAGTTTTCGACAGAATATTGTTGGAACTGAAGCCTTCTATGACAACTATTACATCAGAAAACACAACTTGAGTATCTGGGCAACTAGGTGAATTCTACATAACACAAAGTGCAATATGTTATTGCTGGTTAATATTTTGTTATCCTTATATTTGTTCTGTTTTTGATATAAAATGTTTAATATTTTATTAAATTCAGTTTCGTAAGACTATCTTCATCTTCAATGATTATGTTAATGTTTTTTGTAAATTAGATTTATATTATTCAAATAAACTTTTACCACTATCAATCACTACCACACATATACAAATATATCATGATTTTGAACAGGATTTTATTCATGAAACGGATTTATACAGTTTTGGAAATATAAATAGTTTTCAATTATCCAAACTTTCTTCTAAAATTTGGTTCATGAACATTCAATTCATCATAGTCCTCATACAAAATTGTAATGTTCTTGGATTGTTCATAGTCAGGGTTGGCAACACAAAATATTCCACGTTTTCTTCCAGCACACAACATTTGCAAATGTATTTGTGCTTTGAACTCTGCGGTGATCTGGTTGTTCTCTATATGAGTTTTCAATGATTTATCACTTGCTGGGCATTTCACTTCGACAACAAACTCTGAAGAAATAGCATCTGGTGAAGCTGCATATAGTGAAACAGAACAGGCAACAATCTCTCACTTGTAACTTCAAATTTTTTTCTATTGACTTCAAAACTTCCTTTTCCAAATTTCTGCCCCTCTGCATAAACTTGGTATCCCTCACTTTATCTGCACCTATTATTGTTTCCACTAGCGTACCGTCAGCCACTTTGCAGTGTGCAAGTTCATGTAACTTTGAAGCAGTAACACGCCCAAACCTGAACTCATGCCACAGTGGAAACACTGATTGTCTTCTCGTCTGTATTTCTGCTTCTTTGCAAAGCTGCAAATGCATCCGCTCTGTAGCAAATGACATGAAGTTTTCAACTTCCACTCCTCCCAGTTCATGAAAGCGACATAAAAGTTTATAAATCCTGCTGAACTTGTCCTCCTCTTCATCAGATGCATATTCATATGCCAGCAGACGTACTCGCTGGACATTCACTATTTGAGGCACTGAAATCAGCAGCTCTGATGAATTTCTGAGATGTACCTACCAATTGTTGATAGTCGTGGTTTTACCCAGTAAGACGTTAATTCAGTTGGTGAGGGTTCTTCACTTCTTTTGTGCTCCCACATCAAAAATGCGAGTGCATGCTTACAGCCACCTACAAACCAATGATACATGTCTCATGAACAATCAGTTGAACAGAATAATTTTTGGACCGCTCTCTGTGCTCTGGACATACTTTGCACTGCAATGTGCACAACGGACCCTCTTTTCGAAACTCCACATATCAAATGGCATTATCTCCGTATGCCCCACGAGTCGCTCTGTAGAAGATGTTTTCAGTTGAAAAATGTGACATAAGACATATTTTTCATATTATGATGTGAGACTCAGATTAATTTGAACATAGAAACCGAAGTGTTCAAGTACTTACGCTGTTGCTTTCACATTTTGGAATTCGGCTGCATTGAAACGATCGTCGTTTTTTATGAATTCCATCACCATAAACATGTCTACGGATGTTAAATTGTTTGATGCTGCTTTCAAAAACCCTTCTGACAACATTTCATACTTGCAAAACACAAATTCATACAATAATTCTTGATGCAATTGCCATTACAAGTCCAACTATCATAAATCACAACCACATTTCCAATGTCAACAAACTTGAAGCTTTCGTTTTGCAAGTGTACTTTTCCGGGGCTCTTTATTCCAGCTTCTTGATTGGTGGTATTTGACACTTGTCATTTTTCAACCAATGGTAAAGCTGAAATTAGACGTCCCGTAGCAACATACCAACAATACGAAAGGTTACCAGGAAGCAAGAACCATACAAACGAAAAAGAAGGAATACAATACGAAGCTGCAATTGTCATCGGTTTGACTGATATGAGCTCTGACTCACAACAAATCAGAAGGCGTTTCGACTTCTATTTGAATTTATGGATTTTCGTGTAATTTCAATATCATAGAAATCGAAAAATAAATGACATTGTTGCTTTGCAATGAGTTTAGGCTCACATGTTTATATTTTACTACATGATTACAACGAAATTTCATTGTTTTAATACTAATGCAAGCACCGAATTCCTGCACCAAATGCATTGAAGAGGGGGAGTTTATTAATTCAAGGATAACTTTTTTGGATATCAACTCTACAAAAAGGAGAGACGATGGCTTCAAAAATGAAATAGATGAATTATAGCAAAACCAATTTCTGTCCCAATCCGTGCTGTATAAGATTTTTTCCTTTCACGTGTTTACGAGTTGCCTTCATTCAAATCCAACTTCCATTTTTCGATTTTGTAATTTAAACCTCATTATTGTGCCCTCTGTATGACCTAGTTGGTGATATCAATTTTCCGCTTACAGGATTCTATTACCCCCCAACCTAACAGATGAGTGATTGCCCGTAGGAGAGCGCCACCATGTCAATTCCAAATAATATTCAAATCATTTCAGTTTACGCTTATTGTTTTTTGTACATGTTTTTATAAGAACCTTATCGGCGTTAACTACGAAGAAACTCGGCATTTTGCACGATTCTTGGCTACTAGACTTTATCGCCCTTTTCATACTTTCACTTTAGATGAAAACCATTATGGCTTCTTAGACAAACTACTTATTACCTACTACTACAATATACCTAAAAGTATTTATTTTGCTAACCTGCATTATCATGCCAAGCTTCCAAGTTCTCTTTCATACTTGTTTAGTGTTCGTGCAGTCTATATGCAATATTTACATTATTTCTCTATACAATGTTAATGTCTTATTCTAGAGTGAAGCTGAACCTCCCTCGTCAATTAAAAATAAACTATTTATATTGCCAACCACCTGTGTCTTTCCGTCGTCAGCCTGCCCCTACGATCCAAAATTTACCCTGAGATAAACTGTTTCTGCTCATCTGGCGCCCAGCGTGGGGTTGTAGGAAACCATGGTGGAGGAAAACACTCCGCAACCTCCTCAACAATATAACTTGCGATCTAGTCGAAGTAACTTTGAAGACGTCTGGAACCGACCACAACAGCTCGAACCACAAAGAACTCCATCACCATGTCGGAATGATCTGCAATTAGGTAACCCTAGAACGCCAGCAGAGGCAAGAATTGTTTACCTTCGGACCAAGAGGGCGCATTTGGTACAGCTGCATTAGATTCTCAATTGCAGAGGCAGCAGTCCCGAAACCTCTCCTGGCCAAATATGCAGAATCCACTTTGCCAGAACTCAAATTTGGGGGCCATTCCAAAATCATTTACTGTGCCTCCACCAAGGGCTCATATGGTTCAGTTCATTCCTCCACCATCAAATCGTGCATCTATTAGTAGCTCAGACATTGAAAATATTGTCACTAAAGTAATAAATAGGTTGAAAGATAAAGAAAAAAGAAACAATGTTCAATTAAAAAATCAAATTTTGTACAGCTTGGAAGACTAAGCAAAAAATTTACCTTACAATAATGCCCCTCAGGCACCGCAGAACAGAATTCCCACGAGGAACAACATGGAAAATTTTAATTTAAATAGTGTTTTGTCACAAAATCCAACTTTTTCCCTGGATGAGACCAGCAAATTGTTGAAACTATTGCCTAGTATTGATAACCAGGGGTTATTACACCCATTAGATTTTTAAAAAACCCTGGAGTCTACTACAAACATTGAAAAGTGTCCCTTTTATAGAATCAAAACAATTTTGGATAACTGTATAATCAATGGAGCAAAAATATGGTTTGATGCTTTTTCCGATAATCACCAAATTCTTAGAGCTTCAAATATTCGTTCATTAAATATTTTTGGAATGAACAAACCCAAGACAAATATAGGGCAGAAATAGAAAATGATTTATGCAAAGAAGGGGAATCATATACGGATCATTTCACGCATTGTGTAGATTTGGCAAAATTTTTAGAACCCCCTTTTACAGAAAAGATATCAATTTCAAGAATTGGCAGATTATTTTTTCAACTCTGATTTCAAAAGGGAAAACTTGAAAAAAAAAACAATAATTCTGAGACAAATTTCAACAATAATTCTCGAAATAAAATAAACCATTCTATGCTACAAAACCAAAAGCTGAAGAAAAAAAAGCAAGTTTCCCGTATAGAATTTGAAGACGAAGAGGATCAGGAAAACGAGGAAGCCCAACATTCTTAGGCTCGCAGAATGTTATAGCTATTAGTCGAGCGAACCATTGTGGTAACTCTATTAGTAATAATAGTAAGAATATAAAGTTGCTCGCGTAATATTTGAGGTGAAAGTAATGTAGGTCGAAGGTGCGTAATGCCGCACTGAGAAAAGCCCTTAATGTTAATCAGGACACTTGGCTAATTCATGCGTGTTATTAATTGCCGTCAGCGATGTTTCAGTCTTTCGAAGTGTTCCGCAACACTTCTTACAAATGAGAAAATGTTCTTATATTCGATCACTGGTCACAATTGGAGTTTAACATCTTTGGAAGTGATTGGTAGATTCAATGTTTGAGTAGATAAATAAAAGTTGAAATAGTGAAAATGAAAGTTTTCTGTGGAAGGTCGCGACAGTCCTGTAATGAGCCCAGGCGATATTTACGGTTTTTCACCATTCCAAAAAAACTTCTCACTTTGCCGTAATTACCACAGTGAACTGCAATGAGTATTCTAATACTTATGAGGTGTGCTACAGTTTTCAATTTCCTAACTTTGACAATTCATAGATTGCCTAATGATTTGACGTACTTTGATCAATACATTTCCCGTTTAGATATTCAGAACCGTCAGTGTAAAGTTATTTTTATCAAACAGGAGTAATAGTTATTTCATTCGATATAGACAGACCATTAGAAGGGTAATATTTTCGAGTGTATGTTTGATGTTTGTCAACGGCGTATGAAAAAATGTGTAGCCACTGAGCCATCAGATTACACGACAGTGCATGGTACGTCGGTCGCATTTCAATCCAATCAAATAAACTGTTCAAGAGCCCAAAATGACGATTTTTGCCTACCCGAAAAGTAACTGTGAATTCCGACAGACACAGGTGTCTTATTATCCCCTGAAGCTTGCTCCAGGTTCTGCCCGTGCGTTTAGCAACAATTAGCGGTTGAATGCCGGAAATCGTCATTTTTTTTGTTTATTGCTTATATAATAAAAACTATTGTGCAAATTGAAAAAAATTTAAATTGAAAGTTGTAGATAATTAAATGATCTATCGATTAGCGTTGGCCCGATGTCGATATTCTCATTTGTTGCTTAACTATTGCGCTCGGAATTTGAAAAAAGGGATTTTTTTCATTATTCTATTAAAGAATGTTGAAATGCATTTGGCGGATGCAACTGTGAATTTGGGAAACTTTCAACTTGTAGAAACCACAGTTTCAATTTAGTTGAAAAACAATATACAGGTTAGCACCTATCTAATTTGTTACTAAAAAAAGTGTCCCACTAGATTATTTCTTGCCCTACGGATAATCATAGAGCAATGAACGGAATGGTTTTGTATAGGCAAAGACTATCATTTTTGGAAAATCGATTTTTGCAATGTGATACCTTCAAAAATGGCATAAAAAAACAACGTTATTCAAACTAAAAAAAAATAGGAAAAAATGGTCGTATCAAATTGCGTCAAAATGCATTGGGAAGCTGCGATTTTTTTTCGAATTTTGCCAACCTGACTTCTTTGCGACGATAATCAGGAACCCAAACAACACTTTTTTATATGAAGCAACGAAACCTTGATGATTGCACAGAGCTAGAGTCATATTATCCATAGAAACCAACAGAATTTGTTTTCCACAATTATGTATCATACTCATTGATGGAAGCAGTGGAGGTTCTTCTGGGACCATTCGACGTGCCGTGTGGAGGGGGAAGCCGGAGAGAGCGACTCAGCGCTAGGCGGCTGTCCGTCGCTTCCATCGCGTAAAATAAACTGATCAGAGTCCAAATGCAGTCACTGTCCGTAATCTCGGGAACTACTGGACGTATTTCTTTTTAATTTCCACATCGAGATATGATCGAATATCAGTATGGCTTGACGGATTAGTTTCGAAAATCCCTCAAATAACAAATAATTTCAGTATAATTTTTACGCTGCAAATTCAGTGAATAAAAATATTTTTTGAAAGGTTGACAATTTCGTTACATAGGGAGTATATTTTGACTTGCAATCGGATTGTTTCGTAGAAAGATCAGGTGTGAAAGTATATTGATTTTAATAAAAAATGTATTTTACATTTGTGAATGGTTTGAAGCTTGTTCACTCAACCGAAAAGCTTTCACCTGAGGATATGTTGAGACAAATTAGTTGTCGATGCACAAAAGGGTGCAAGAGAGCTACTTAAGGTTGTAGAAAACATGAAATCTTTGTTAAAGTTACCTTGTTGAAACATGCACGAACGTTGTAACGAAGTTACTATTTTCCCTGAATATTATTATGCAGTTACTGTGGTAAATATATGCTAGGTCTGGTATTAGAACCACTTCACTTGCAAATTAGTTATCAATGAACATAAAAATAACATTCTTTCGGGATTATACTCAGAAAAATACCGCCGTATCCATTCGATCAATGAATCCTTTCCGTAAACACCGGAACCCGAACTAGTCCGGAACGCCTTGCTGGTATAGACATCCAGTTACAAAGAACTTCGCCTAGTTCGAATCATCAGTACGTGATACATATGACCATACGCCACTCCAGCAACGGCGCGAGTTAAGTGTTCCACCGGCGACGACCCTGTATAACTCCGAATGATCACAAGATGAAGAAGATCATATTACATTCTTATCTATTACATTCATTTCGAGCATAAGATCTTTTAGTATCATATTACATCTTTATCTATTCTGTTTGAAATAGGTGTTTTAGGTAGGATTCTCATTACATTATTATCTAGCGCATTCATTTTGATACCTTGTTGTACATTATAAATTGATATCTTTCTCACAAATGAGCGGTATAGTTTTGGCATCGTTCACGATACTTACATGTAAAATTGAATTTTCAATAAAGTGAAGAAGCAGTTTGGATTTCTATCCTTCATCACCAAGTTACAAGAATTCAACCCACTGAAGTAGTGAACTGGACCACTTCCACCGAGGATGAGCTGGCTAGTCTTAATTCTACTGGGCATGTGAGAAATTTGAAACAATTCCTTCCTATATCTCACCCTTGTCCTGCTAAGTGTATATTAGCACTATTTCACTTATTGAGACCTTCAGTCAATCAATATTTATTGCAATTTATTCTCTGAGTGAATATCAGTTTGGATATTTGCAACATTTGCTATTAAATTTTCATAAGTGATCAAATTAGGATTAGTTGACAACAAAATACAATTGTAGAGCTTACCAGAAAAAACGCCTATCGATTTTGATTCAATTTCGAGTGGATATTTTTTCAAGCAAGTGTGTGAACAGTTTTTTTTTGCAAAACAAAAATGGCTGAGGCTGTTCCTGCTAATGATTGGAGACTAAAATTAGCAATTGATACTATTGCACCTTTCACTGGTAATCCAAATCAGATTAATTCATTTTTAAGTCAATGTGATTCTTTCATTGAAACATTTCAAAAACCGAATGAACCTCTCTTCAATGCTTTTCTATTTATGTTGATCAAAGGAAAAATTCAAGGTAGAGCACAAGAACTCATAGATTGCAGAAATGAAGTGAATACTTGGGCGCTATTGAGAGAGTCCCTATTCCAAAGTTTTGCTGATTTGCGTATAGTCCCAGTGCTTGCTGCTGAGCTTCACAATATGAAAATTGAAGGTAGAGATCATTCAGATTCAGCAGAAAGAATAAAAACTATCAGAAGTAAAATCGCTATTGCCATCAATTTGACTAATTTGACACCACAAGAAAAATTATTCAAGATCAATAATTATGACGAAATTTCATTACACCCTAAACTTGCCTGCAGAATATGAACAGATAGTTAGGTATAAAACCCCTGCCACCTTAGAACAAGCTATTAATATGGTCATTGAGGAAGAAAATTATCTAAGCCATGAGGCCAGAAACAAAGTATTCATGAATCCCAGAGAGCAGAATCATCCCAAGAATCCACAATACCAGAGGTACCCAAATTCTTTCAATACACCAAAACCTGCATTCACAAATAACAGTTTTCAAATGCCAAGATACAATTTCCCGTCCATGCTAGTCCAACAACCAAGGCCAAATTTTCAACGTCCATTCAACAATTTCAGACCCAATTTTCCACCCAAATTGATTCGTCAGAATAATCCGCCTCCAATAAATGTATGGCAACCAAGGTCTATACCGCAACCAAATCCTGTGCCTATGTCAGGTGTATCCAGACGAGTGCACACACCCATGAACACAAATAACCATGAAAGTTCTTCTCTTTATGATCAGGAAATTGTTTATGATTGCGATTATTACCCCCAAGTACAAGAGTTCGAATTTGCCCAAGAAGAAACTATAAGTAGTAATGATGACTACTTTGTTTCTGAGATAGGTGAAATAAGGAATATATCACCCACCAACAGTTATACAAACAATTCTAAAGCAATTGAATTGCATCATCGATATACCAAACGGAGAACTTGTAACACCCACAACAAAAATACCCACTCATTACTATCAAAAGGAAGAGCGAGAATTGTACACTACTCAACAGGGATATACAGAGAGTGGTGGCGAGATGATATATGATCATCAAACGCAATAATACGAAGTGCGTATGCCACCAGTCGCTACAAAACTTCGTAGAGATCATCTGAACGAAGAAGAATTCCAGTTAATCAATAGATTATGCCATGAATTCACAGACGTTTTCTACAGAGACGATAAGCCTCTGACGGCATACTACAAAAGTATGCCATAAAATTAGGACAACCGATGACCAACCGGCTCACAAAAAAGCTTATCGTTATCCCCCAAAACATCGAGAGGAAATTCAAAAACAGGTCAAGAAAATGCTACAGCAATCTATCATTAGACCTAGCCATTCCCTTTGGAATGCACCCATCGTTGTAGTTCCTGAGAAAGATGAGGCATCTGGAATAACTAAGTGGAGAATATGTATAGATTATCGTGGTTTAAACGATAAAACCCTCGATGATAAGTACCCAATCCCAAATATAACCGAAGTACTTGAAAAACTCGGTGGA
The DNA here is from genome assembly GCA_032362365.1 of Zygogramma bicolorata. Classification (NCBI taxonomy): domain Eukaryota; kingdom Metazoa; phylum Arthropoda; class Insecta; order Coleoptera; family Chrysomelidae; genus Zygogramma; species Zygogramma bicolorata. The sequence continues at coordinate 131,944 of JAVJAQ010001306.1, read as the reverse complement.
TGTCAGAACTTTACAACTCTCGATCATCAGGGTACCATCAAATCCCTATCCATCCACCGTATATAAAGAAAACTGCCTTCAGTGTTGATCGAGGACACTTCGAGTTTACTCGTATGCTATTTGGCTTGAAGACAGCTCCTAGCACTTTCCAGCGTGCCATGGACGACATCCTCAAAGACGTGATCAACACAGAATGTCTAGTTTACGATGTGATTGTCTCCTCCACATCATTACAAGAATGCATTAGGAGTTCACAGAAAATATTTTCAATATTTAGGGAACATAACTTAAAGTCCAAATGGATAAAAGTGAGTTCTTGAGGAAAGAGACAGAATTTCTTGGACATGTGATCACAACCCAAGGAGTTGAACCAAGCCCAAAAAGAATTAATGCCATCAAAAACTATCCTATCCCCACAACCACAACTCATGTCAAAGGATTTTTGGGTTTACTTGGGTATTATCGGAAATTCATTAAGGATTTCGCAAAAATAACGAAACCAATGACAAATTTCTTGAAAAAAGGATCTGTCATCAAGCTTACCCCAGAGTATGTTAACTGTTTCGAGCAATGCAAATTTTTTTTGACCACAGATCCCCTGCTGCAATATCCGGACTTTGAAAAACCCTTCAATGTGTCCACCGATGCCAGCAATATTGCGATAGGAGTTGTTCTGTCGCAAGGAACGCCTGGTAAAGACCTTCCGGTTGCTTATGCATCTCGAACTCTCAATAATGCGGTAAAAAATTATTCCACTATTAAGAGCTACTTGCCGTTGTATGGGCAACGCAGTATTTTCGACAGTACTTATACGGCCGTAAGTTCACTATCCTCACAGATCATAGGCCATTGCAATGGTTGATGAAACTGAAAGACCCTCACTCCAGGTTATTACGATGGAAAATCAGACTTGAAGAGTATGATTTCAACATCGAGTACAAACCAGGTAAAAGTAACAGTAACGCCTACGCTTTGTCGAGAGTTATTATACCTGAAGAGCCAATGGAGATCAACGTGCTAGAAGACAATGAGATCATTGAACTTCTGAACAATACATCTTCCCTTCATAACAATGTAGACAACGAAGAGTATCTAGACTATCTTCTTGATATGCTACAACTGGAAACATGTATACCCCCCACCAACAATAACGCACCAACCATACAATCTGCGGACGAAGATCCTATAGTGGACATTCCGATAACAGACGATCCAATTAACGTGAATAAACAACAGCTCGTATTCAAATCAGGAGAACCACATGTGTCTACAAGAATCATTTTTGAAAACCCACTCAGAAAAAGACATACTATAAGTCTTTACCGAGTTTTCGATACAATTCTGTTAGATATTCTGAAAGAGATTATAAACTTCAAAATTTACACAGAGGATGAAACGTTAGCAGAGCAACTGAGTTTGTTTTCTGCAAAACATTTCTTACCGATGTCATTCAAAATCAAGAGAAGTACATGGCTTCTCGAAGATTTAGAAACTCCTGAGATAAAAAAGAGAGTTATTAAAGGATATCACGAAGGAAAAACTAACCATAGAGGTGTATCTGAAACATATCTAGCACTCCGTGAAAAATATCACTCCAAGTGAATGAATACGAAAAACATCCCAACAAGTTACCATTGGAAAAATAAACACTTCGACAAAACCATTTCAACATGTGTTCATGGACACATTCAAAGTCGGTAATGAGAAATTCATAACATCAGTAGATGATTTCTCGAAACTGGCCCAAGCATACCCATTACAGAGTATGAACGCTGTTCATATCATCGAATCGCTCGAATATTGGTTACAATCCTTTCCTGCCCCCGAGCTGATAACAACTGATCAAGGTTCTGAATTCAAGAACTACTTAGTACAAGAATTCCTCACCTCACCAAACACGAAAATTCACTATACAACTGTGAACCACCCCCAGTCGAATAGTCCCGTTGAAAGGTTCCACAGTACTATTACAGAGCATCTTCGAATATTGCGTGATAAAGAAAAATCAATCCCCATATTCAAAGCTATGCGATATGCTTCAACTGCTTACAATAATTCTCACCATGCAACAACGAAGCTCACACCTTTTCATGTCCTATATGGACGTGATAAACCCCCTGTTAGTGATACAATTGATCTGAATGAAGCTACCACAGCCCATCAAAATAGGATTGAAATCCTCCAAAATATTGTTATGAAAGAAGCAACAAAGCAAAAAGATTCTTCAATTGAAAAACAGAATACCGATCGAAAACCTCCGAAACCTCACACTCAAACTGTAGGTTACGTCAAGAAAAACGCAGTAAGGAATAAACTAGCTTCCAGATTTCACAAAATTGATATCGATAAAGTTTCACCAACCAAGATCACCGATGAAAAAGGACGATATTATCATAAAAATGAAATACGACCTCCTTTGTTACAGATGCCTCCAGCTTCTCAAAGCCCAGGCACAAGTCTCGATAACCAGCCTAGAAAATAACCCAGGCATAGTAATATATCCTTTGGGACCTACCAACATCCAAATTACCAACATACTTTTATTCATAATTTTTCCTTACAGAATTTACATGATAGATTAGAATACTTAGAACACATAATTGATCAAATTCCCGAACAGGCTAAAGAACTCCAACTTGTAGTGCAGCAACAAATCATGAGGTTGAAACAACAACTTAAGTCATTGTTAATTCATCAAAGGCCTAAAAGAGGTCTAATTAATGGTATGGAGTCGATTTCCAAAACTCTATTTGGCACCTTGAGTGCAGAGGATGGAGAAAAGTACGACAATGCAATTTTAAAACTCCAAAAGCAGCAAACAGACGTTATAGAACACACGAATGAACAAATATCCATAATGCAAGGCAAAACGAACAACTTCAATGTAACAATTACTACTTTATTTTCTATCAAAGCAATTTTGAAACAGTCCGTAGAAAACTTGGTTGAACAAGCAAAAAATCAATATAACACTTACAACCTCAGAACTACAACTTTGGAAGTGAACATTGTTATAGCAACTGTCCAATTGTTGTCATCAATCGTTTTAGAAATTGAGGGTGCTGTCACTTTTGCGAAAATGCATGCACCTCACCCAATGATTCTTTCACAAGATTTGAATACTCTACAAAAATATTATATGCCTAGCGAATTATTATTCACAACCACAGAAAAATTGCAATTTAATTATGAAACTATCAGAGTTCTTGTTTACGTCAATTCAAATAATGACCTAGTATTTGTCATTCAAGTACCAATTGTAGAACATTCTCTCTTCACTTCCTATAAACTACTTCCTGTACCTAACCAGGACAACAGAATAATGATTAACAAATCTCCTATCCTGGTCGTTTCAAACGATTACTTCCAGTATGAGCCCGAAGAATGCCACAAGATACAGAAGACCCACTTCTGCCGGAGTAATTACCTGAGGCCTAGTTCCGAAGAAACCTGTATACGACCGCTACTAGAGGCTAAAGCAGCCCAATGTCCCACAGTTCCAGCCAGGACGATGACTACTTTGGTCCACCAGGAAACAAATGATGCCATCTTGGTCATCACGAAGTCTGACACTGCTGTGAAGAGTACATGTCCAACCACTACTCATGTGGAAATGATTAATGTGCCGGTACAAATTCGACTACCTCAAGGATGTACAATTCAAATCAATGACGAATTCTTCGATAATACGGAAGACGTCAGCACTATACCACCGTTAGTGATATCACATATCACTGTCAATTCTACTACCACTCCAGGGGAGCTGCCACCTATCACTCTGCAACAACCAGACTATTACAACCTGAATCAACTCATAGACCATGCGAATAAAATGCAGCCAATGCCGCCCACTATTCCAGTGACAGCCAGATACTCCACTCGACCCATTTCCCAGCTGAAGGGGGGAGGAGTTAAGAATCCCACCGGCGACGACCCTGTATAACTCCGAATGACCACAAGATGAAGAAGATCATATTACATTTTTATCTATTGCATTCATTTCGAGCATAAGATCTTCAAGTATCATATTACATCTTTATCTATTCTGTTTGAAATAGGTGTTTTAGGTAGGATTCTCATTACATTGCTATCTAGCGCATTTATTTTGATACCTTGCTGTACATTATAAATTGAGATCTTTCTCACAAATGAGTAGTATAGTTTTGGCATCGTTCAATAAACCAGGTAGATTTTCAACCTAGTGCTTTCTTTTCGTTTATTATTTGGTTATCAGCATCAGTTCCGATTTTCCGTCAAACCTATAATTTGAAATATTACTTTCGTTATATATTTACCGACAATAGGGGTTGCTGCTGTCAGTACCTATCGGTGTTTACTGTAAGTATTGATAGGTGCACTTACCCCAGGCACACTTTTTGCGCCCATTGGTGTTCACCGTGGGTGTGAGAAGTCTGTACTTCGAATGGTTTGCTTTCATTATATATTTATTGACCGTTGGGGGAGACTGCTGTCAAAACTTATCGGTGTTCACTGTAAGTGTTGATATGTGTATTTCCTCCAGGAACGCTTTTTGCGCTCATCGGTGATCATCGTGGGTGTAATTAGTTTGTACTGTGTAAAGGCATGTGTTTTAAACGGAACTGAGCTGATAATAATAAAGGCTACTCAACTAACTATTCGTACTATTCATTTATACTTATTCAATCCTTCTACGAAACAATCCTATTCCAAGTCAACATTCACTTCCTATGTCACGATGTTATTAACCTTCCAAAAAATATATTTATTCCCTAACACAAAACTTGCAGCGTTAAAATTGAATTATTTGTGATTTGAGGAATTTCCGAAAACAATCCGAGCAAGCCACAGTGATATTCGATCATATCTCAATGCAGTAGAACAAATTAGAAAGAGATAAAATCCGTCCAGTAGTTCCCGAAATTACAGAGTGCGAGGTCATTCTAGGCTCTGATCAGTTTATTTCACGCGAACGGCCACGAATGGCACGTCGAACGGTCCCAGAAGAACCTACACTGATACCATCAATAAATATGATAAATAATTGTGGAAAACAAATTCTGCTGGTTTCTATGCATAATATGACTCTTTCTTAGTGCAGTCGTCAAGGTCTCGTTGCTCCATATGAATAAACGAAGGGAGGGAAAATTAAATAAAAAACAAAGTCAAAGATTGAAGACTTTCACGGCCGGCAAAAAACAAAGTGTTATCTCGGCTAGTCATTACCTTAGAGCAAAAGGCAGGTTGGCAAAATTCGTAGAAGAATCGTAGCTTTCCAATGTATTTTGTGGCATTTTGACACAACCATTTTTTCCTCATCGTTTTTTATTTTGAATAACGTTGTTTGTTTGACGCCCTTTTTGAAGGTATCACATTGCAAAAATCGATTTTCCAGAAATAATAATTTGTAGTTCAACTCTTTGACTATCCAAAACAGATTCGTTCATTGCTCTATTATCCATAGGGCAAGAAATAACAATCTGAAGGCACACTTTTTTAGTAACAAATTAGATTATTGCTAACCTATCAATTGTTTTTCAACCAAATTGAAACCGTAGTTTCCACTAGTTGAAAGATTCCCAAATTCACAGTTGCATCTCCCAAATGCATTTCAACATTTTTTAATAGAAAAATGAAAAAAACGCCTTCTTTAATTTCCGAGCGCAATATTTGAGCAACAAATTGAAATATCGACATCGGGCCTACATTAATAGATAGATTTTTCAATTATCAACTTTCAATTCAACTTCATTTCGATCCGACTAATAGTTCTCATTATATAAGCAAAAAACAAAAAAATATATGATTTCCGGCATTCAACCGCTAATTATTGCTAAACGCACGGACAGAATCGAAAAAAGCTCATTTGATTGGACTATTTGCAAAGGCGAGTCTCAGTCTCAATTCGTGTGAATATAGATGTATCAGGTTACATGTTTTGTGTGTGTTTTTGTTCGGTAGTGAAATGGAGTTTTGAAATATTACTCTCATCACTTGAAATGATACATCATTACTATGGTAATGAATATTTTTGAGTGGTCTACAAATGGTTTTTCAATATTAAGATTTTGAAATAATGTGTTTTACTATTGTATACTGAGGCTTTGGATTGATCGTTTTGAGTTTTCATCATTTCAGAACTGATCGAGATATTTGTAAGAAGTCGTTAAAAATTACTTTTCCCACCAGTAATAATGCCATCATTCAGCTATGTGTACTCGATATAATTTTTTGTATATAACGAGTATGTTCGACTATTTCACCGAATTAAGACTGTATGTAGAAGGATTTTTTTTAATCTTCATTGAATACGATAATAATTAATAAAATTCTTTTCATATCTTTCATATTCATATATATATTTGACAACTTTACTGACATATATGATGACATTCAAGATTCTGCGGAAAGGAGATTTTTAGATAAATTATTAGTTCCAATCATTATAGACGACCGAAATAACAACCAGAACTTCATGCCATGTTAGATGAAGAAAGACAACCGGCAAGAAAAGTGGAATGTTCGATATGGGTAAAATTTTTCAAAATTCGTGGTTTCAAAAACCCATATGAGAAAAATCCATACTATCTCGATGCATCCTCCAATTTTGGATGAGAAGATTGATTATTCAAGTAATGATTTGGAGGAGATTACCGACAGTAAAATTGATGAAATACCATTTCATATCTATTTATCGGAACTGAGAAGAGGAAGGCACACTATCAAACGTATTCCAAAATCTGCAAGATTAATCTCTGCAATCAACCTCACAAAAGCAATTGACGAGTGTACTTCAACAAATTCATATAACTCCTGGAAAAATTCATTAATGTTTGCTCATAAGAGCTTCGATATACAACGAACTGAAAGTAATCGTAAGGTTTCACTAACAACACTCATCAAGAGAAATCTGAATAGTCCTAATTGCATGACGACTCCTCATACCTTTGACGAACATTCTTCCAAACATAAAATTAAAAACGACAATCTCAGAACACAAGTCCTGTCGAAAGTTTTTGATGGTGATATAACATCAGCTGTTAGAATCCTATGTTCCACTGATAGTCCTGCTGAATTCAACACCGCAACATTGGAAGAATTGCGAAAGAAACATCCTGGCCCACAAAATATCAACAGCTCCAGACAAAGAACAGCCACACCTCTTAGTCCTCTAATGGTAACTAGTACCGATGTTCTTATAGCCGTTAGATCTTTTCGAACTAGCTCTTCTGCAGGGCTTGATTCTTTGAGACCATCCCATATTCAAGATATGCTCAGCTATACTTCTGGTAATTGTGGTGAACAACTTCTGAATTCTTTGACGAACCTCTGCAACGTAATTCTTTTTGGAAAGGTTAATGAAGAAATACGCCCTACTCTGTTTGGTGCTTCCTTATGTGCTCTCACCAAAAAAAACTGGCGAAATACGCCCCCTGTAGAAAATTTTTATAGGCGTTCAGTAGCAAAACTTGCTTGTACTCACGAAATACGCTTGGAGTTCTATTTCGACACAACCAATTTGGATTTGGTACCAACAGTGGTTGTGAAGCAGTTGCTCATGCATCTCGAAGTTACATCAACCAGAATAGCAACCCAGTTGGAAAAGTTTTTCTGAAACTCGATTTTGAGAATGCATTCAATACAATCGACAGAACATGTATGTTGGACTCAGTGATCAACATCATACCAGAAATATACCCTTTCCTAGATCAGTGTTATAGCAAACCATCGTACTTAATGTTTGGTAATGAAATCATAATGTCCGAACGTGGGGTACAACAAGGGGATCCGTTTGGACCAGCACTATTTTGCCTTTCTATTGACCTCATAAATGAAATATCTACCGAATTCAATAGTTGGTATCTAGACGATGGGTCAATTGGTGACAAAGCACATATAGTATTGGAGAATTTTCGGAATATAGTGGACCATTCGAAAAACTTTGGACTTGAACTAAATTTTGATAAATGTGAACTCATTTTTCTTGATAAACCAGACCCTTCCATCATTGACCAATTCAACTTCATAGCTCCTGGAATACGTATTATGGAAAACCCTGACTGGTTTATGCTCGGTGCCCCTTTGTCAGATGCTGCTTTGGAAAAATGTTTAGAAGAAAAATTACAGTCACTTCATTTAATGTCATCACGATTATGAAATTTACCTGCACACGTCGCATTTCATCTTTTGAAAAATTCTTTGGCCATTCCGAAACTGTCCTATATATTGCGATGCAGCCCTACCTGGCATGACGAACAATTGTTACGGTGTTATGGCATCGCGCCTGTCATCTGAATCAATAGGGGTCATGATTCATTCTCGATGTTATTCATTGTCTGATGTTTCAGATTATTTTGAAAGGGATTATTCATTAATAAAAGTGTCGTCGAACAGATCAGTCGTTTCCTTACGAGTTTCTGCAGTTTTGTGCGGTAGTGCCTTTGAGTCTCCTTTATATTTTAACACAAGGATTAAGATATTGATGATGAATTGAAAAGGATGCTAGAACTCATTACTTATAACCAAATTGAAGGTGAGGCTTGGTTACAGGTAACCTACCAGTTAGCAGAGGTGGATTAGGCATTCGTTCAGCTTTTTCGCTTGCCTTGCCTTCATTCCTTTCATCATTCTGCAGTGTTTTCAACCTGATCGAAACCATCTTACAACAGCCAAACCTTTAACTGATTGTATTTTTGATCAGGGAAAATCTCTTTGGGAATCCAAAACAGGTCAGAAAGTAGAAATTGAAGAAATGAAAACCCAAAGAGCATGGGATATACCATTATTGGATTGAGTATCCGACACTCTGATGAAGGCCGCTCTCAGATCTCAAGAAAGTAAGGCTCGTCTCATTGCAATTTCTGTGAAAGAATCTGGTGCTTGGTTGAATGCTCTTCCTGTTTCTTCACTTGGAACCCTTCTCGATGATGACTCTTTCAGAATTGCCATTGGTTTAAAGCTTGGTACACCACTTTGCGTTCAACACACTTGCAAATGTGGTGCACATGTAAATATATCAGGTACTCATGGGTTGAATTGCAAGTTTAGCGCTGGACGTTTATCTCGCCATCATGCTATAAATGACTTGATCAAAAGGGCATTGGCTTCAGCAAAAATCCCTGCAATCTTAGAACCCATAGGTACAAGCCGAGACGACGGAAAACGTCCAGACGGTATGACACTTGTTCCCTGGAAGAATGGTAAATCAGTTGTTTGGGACTTCACCTGTGTTGATACTTTAGCAGCTTGTCATCTCACTTCTACTTCCAAGAAAGCCGGTGCTGCAGCCTCGTCGGGAGAGAGTTCCAAGTTGAGGAAATATAAGAATTTGGGAAATAATTATATCTTCTGCCCAGTTGCTATTGAAACTTTTGGTGTTTTCGGCAGTGAAGCATTGGCATTTATAAAGGAAATTGGTAAAAAGATAACTGATGAAACTCACGATTCCAGAGCTACATCTTTCCTCATGCAGAGAATCAGTGTTGCCATTCAAAGAGGAAATTCAGCTTCAATCTTTGGTACTCTTCCGGATACCCGAAAACTTGATGAAATTTTCATGTTTCCAGGAATCCAATTTCAAGAAACTAAATTTGAAAAGCCATTTTTGAAAATTTCTACGAAAGTAGAGAGTGAGGAGGTATTATTGAATGTGACTAGTGACAACACACACCCAGATCCATCGACCTTTCCAGAGATCCATAGTTCAACCCCATATCCAGTCAACTCAAAATCGAATTCCAGTTCCTTGTCACACCTTTCCTTTGACAGAGATCATCACTGTAGGAGAGACCACTCGGAAGAGGACAGTAGTGGGAAGACACTTGGCCTGATTGGACTTAAGAATATCGGAAACACTTGTTTCATGAACAGTGTCATTCAATGTTTATCTAACACGAGATGGTTGTTAGAATTCTTGAAGGAGGATGAATACATAAAGGACATCAATACCTTGAATGAAAAGGGCGCTGTAATTGAGGTTTTCGCAGAGGTCGTCAAGGAGTTATGGTCAGAAGATTCTTCTGACAGAGTTGTAAACACATTTTACTTGAAGAACCAAATTCAACGATTCGCTCCTCGTTTCTTGGGTAATGCACAACATTAGGTATATGAGCCCCAGATGCCCATGAATTTTTGAGATACCTGCTTGAAGGACTGCACGGAGATGTCAATGGAGCCATAACAAAACACAAACAAATCCGAACAGAAATCGACACTGAGAAAATGCAGAATTCATGGTTAGACAATTCCAACATACTGGACAACTTCGTCGGACAATTAAAATCGACGTTAAAATGCACATATTGTGGTCACTGTTCTGTGTCCATTGAGCCGTTTTGGGATCTTTCGTTGCCTATTCCACAAATAACTGGTGAACTCAGATTATCGCATTGTTTAGATTTTTTTACGAGAGAAGAAACTTTGGATGGAAATGAGAAGCCGACATGTTCTAAGTGTGAAGAAAAACGAAAGTGCTTGAAATCTTTGGCAATCCATAAGTTGCCCAGGGTTTTAGTGATCCATCTTAAACGATTTTCTGTAACAGACGGTTCGAGAGCAAAATTAAATGTCAACGTAGATTTCCCTTTGGAAGGTCTGGACATGAGCATTTACGCAACAGGTAATGTAGCCCCCAGTTGCTACAATCTTTATGCATTCTCCAATCACAACGGCACTACATACAGTGGACATTACACGGCTTGCTGTCGACATCCTTATGTTGGAAAGTGGTATGAATACAATGATTCCCAAGTGGCACCAATCTCCTCCAAATCTCTTGTGACTTCCGATGCGTATATTTTGTTTTATGAACAAGAAGAATCTTCTTTAGATGTTATTTGATTCTTTTTTTTTATTCTTATTTATTGCCAATCATATATTGGAATTGTCCAATTTCATTTATATTTTTTACTGTATAATAATAATTTTTAATTTTTGAACGAATTTTCCACAAATCTACTTGATTCCATACATCTTTATGTAAAAGATAACCCCCATACAACATTGATTGTGTGATCTCCTAATTCTACGTCTATGGATAGTGGTGATGATTTTGTACGTTTGCACATTCCCATCACCGTAAAAAGCGACTAAGGAAATGGAGCGAGTTCGAAATTTAAGTGAAACCTTATCTCGTCATCGAATTTCTTCGTGATGTACGTTTTAGGAAACAGCATTAGTGGTTCGATGGTAGTTCTTTCTGCCCCGATTGTTATGCTGTTGTTGACTGCCAATGGGATGACCTTGTCCTTGCGGACTAAAAAGTGCAAGTCGTTGTTGCACTACCTTATACTGTAAATGATAGAAATAGCTAACCCCAATAACAGAATGTGATTGATTTTTATAGAATATACCGTAAAAATATTGAGTTTCTCGTGTACACGTTTCATCAGAGGTATCTCTCCACCTGTTAGACTAACGAAAAAAAATCAGGGTCCCTAACCTAACAATATATCCCAAAATCAGAAATTCGCCACCTTCTGTAGGAAAAAGCCCTTTTTGCTTCCTATTGAGTGGATCATTAGTGATAAGCATGCGCGATGCACGTTCTTGCGGTATATTCTAATCACAAAAGCGTAATTTAGATTCGAATGTGAATGGCACCTTTGTGACGCTATGTGATGCGATCGTAAATATTTTGCAAAAAAGGTGGAAATTGCCTTTTACTGAACTATGAAGGACTATAAATTCACAACGAAGGCAGAGTACTGCACTTTGAGTTCGAATCTGTATTAATCGGCTTATAACACGTGAATTAAATATTTTTTTTAAAGGTGCTGTGCGATATTAAAGGCAGCAAAATGATTTTTCGCGTTCCGAAAGAGAGATTACCGCCGAGGCCGCCCCGTTTGTGGCAAGATAGTATATATATATATATATATATATATATATATATATATACAGTGTGACCCATTTAAAATGGAACCACCCCTGTAGAATGTGCATTTTTCAATCAATCTCAATTTTTTTTTATTGAAATATTAAGCATGAAAAACTGTATCTTGACACTAACTTTCACAATTTTAGTTTCATTTCCAAGGCACTCAATGGTTTTTTTGTTTGTCAAAAACGGCAAAAGTTTATTAGGCAATTTTTGTTTTCAAATTTGACTACACCACTGGATTCGTAGTCGTTATAAATCAAAACTGTCAAATTTTCATTAAAACATATTTGTTAACAACGAAGTTACAACAACTTCAATTTTGGAAACAAAGTATTTGTTTGTAATTTTTATTCAGATTATAGACCAGGGGTGCTCAAACTTGAACTGTTGGCGATCTACCTCAATATTGTTAGACTACGATCGATCGACTCTGAGTGTAGGTCTACTCTAAAATGTCAATGAAAAAATTATTCGAAATTGCGAGTTTATTGGTTCTTAAAAACAAACGAGTTGTAGTGTCTAAACCTAACTAAAGGGTGACTTTGGATATTGCAGCTTGACACTGCATGTCCTCAGCATACTTTCCATAAGAGAGTACGGAATTGCCGAGTGCATATCATGTTCGTCAGTTAGTCAATTGCGATATTTTGGCCTAATTATCTTTATATCAGAAAATGCAGACTCGCACAAATAAATTGACCCACTCGCGGCTTTTCTTCGACAAGTACCGCCGCCTTTTCCTGCTAGCAGGGGTTTATTACGATGAGAGAAAGTGGTGAGGGTGTTATTCTGGCCTGATTGTGGATCGAATAAATTTTGGTAGTTTATTCATTTCATTTTGTTCTAGTGACCTATCTTCTAAAACAAAATCTGTGAATAGTTCTATATCGGAAATTTCTTCTCAAGATCGACTCAAAAAGGACTCGCGATCGACTAGTCGATCGCGATCGACCGTTTGAGCACCCCTGTTATAGACATATTTGAGATCTGACAACACTGTCATCACCAAGTAGAACACCAGTGAATTTGTACAGTGAAAATCAGAAGTCAATAGCTCAATGCGTTCTACAGTTATAACTCCTGAAAATATGGTAATGTGAGAGATTTGTGGTGCAAGCGTTTTGTAATAAAAATCTGACTACGCCACTGGATTTGTGGATAATATTCCCTTAAAATCATTCATTTAAGTGTCGATTATAAGTCTATTCGAAAATAGCAGAAAAGTTCATTTTCAAGTTACGCAGTAGTAGACCAAGTTCAGAATCTCATGTCATGGGATCTCCCAATTGCGCTTTCACCAAATCTTGATAGAATCTTGAAGTATTAATGGTCATACTTGTAAGCTTTTTGGAAGTTTCCCAATAATAAATAATAGTACTTTTGTAACAGCGCACCTGGAAAATCACATATTATGAGATTCTGAACTTACTCTACCTTCTTCTATAGCTGATGAAAACAAAATGAATACAAACAAGTTTCAAAGTATTTATTCAACAATTAATTGCCATTAAGAAAAAACTGATACTAAAATAAACATTGATTTAAAACTAAACATTCAAATTTTTGTGGCTTCTACCAAACCTCCATTAAGTTCAATACATTTATCGTATCTCTTCCGAATATTGTTTACACTATTTCTTATTTGTTGAACTGTAATTTCGGCACAAGCTTGTCGTATCCTTTGCATGAGTTCAGCTCGATTCGTTGGTCTTGTTCTGTATTCTTTTTGTGTCAGAATACCCCACAGAAAAAAGTCTAATATTGTTAGATCAGGCGATCTAGGTGGCCATTTAATTAAGTCACTACCTCGTCCTATCCAATGATTTGGAAACTGGTTATTTAGCCACTCTTTAACAATCCTCGAATTGTGCACGGAACAGCCGTCGAGCTGAAAATATATATTTACTTGTTCCGCAAGAGGCATTTCATCTATTTCGTCCGATAATTGGTTATTTAGAAATTCCAAAAAATTTTGCCCGTTTATGTTTCCATCAAAAAAATATGGACCTATTATTCTATTTTGTACTATACCACACCAAACGTTAACTTTTTCGGAATATTGACTTTTACAATTTATGATCCAGTGCGGATTTTCCGTAGCCCAATACCGAGCATTTTGCGATGAAACTACCCCATTGGTGCTGAAAGAAGCTTCATCACTAAACATTATGCAGTTTAAAAAATTTCTTGTATTCAGGTACTCGCCTTGTGCCCACAAACAAAATTCCATACGTTTCACTTCATCACCTGCCTTTAAAGAGTGAAGAAATTTAGGTTTAAATGCTCTCATTTTGTTTTGTTTAAGACATCGTCGAATAGTCTCTCTCGGTAAGTTTAAATCCAAACTGGCGACTCGTAAACTTCTGTTTGGGTGGTTTCTAAAATAATCTAAAACAGCACCTTCGTTTAAATTTCTTCTTCGGTGATTATTTTTTAAAATATGTTTGCTGACTGCACCGGTTTCTTTAAATGTTTTGTTAATTTTACTGACGGTGCTTCTGTCAATGGGAAGTCGATTTGGATGTCTGTGATTAAATATCCTAGCTGCTTCTCTTTCACTATGATAATTGTCCCCAGAAATTCTCACAATTTCAATTCTTTCTTCTAATGATAATTGCAAAGCCATTATTAAATGCACGTAACTAACAACTATTATTTTATTTATGATTAACTGTCAAAATCACAGCCTACTGTTGATTTATTATAAAACCTTTGCATAATGAGTTCAGCTTCCTCAAATTATTGATATCTCCTCTAAAAGATTGTTTTAGCTGAGTTATGAAGAATTTACAGGGAACAATTTTTGTCCTGCTCTCTGTTTTATTATTGAATAAATGATTTCCATGCTTTAAATCAATTTGATTTTAGCGGCTATGCGGAAGAATGTACTAAGTACTGCATAACTTGAAAATGAATTTTTAATTTTCTGTTATTCTAGAATACACTTCTCGTAAGCTACACTCAAATGAATGATTTTGAAGGAATATTATTCACAAATCCATTGGCGTAGTCAGATTTTTATTACAAAACGCTTGCACCACAAATCTCTCACATTACCATATTTTCAGGAGTTATAACTGTAGAACGGATTGAGCTATTGACTTCGGATTTTCACTGTACAAATTCACTGGTGTTCTACTTGGTGATGACAGTGTTGTCAGATCTCAAATATGTCTATAATCTGAATAAAAATTACAAACAAATACTTTGTTTCCAAAATTGAAGTTGTTGTAACTTCGTTGTTAACAAATATTTTTTAATGAAAATTTGACAGTTTTGATTTATAACGACTACGAATCCAGTGGTGTAGTCAAATTTGAAAACAAAAATTGCCTAATAAACTTTTGCCGTTTTTGACAAACAAAAAAAACCATAGAGTGCCTTGGAAATGAAACTAAAATTGTGAAAGTTAGTGTCAAGATACAGTTTTTCATGCTTAATATTTCAATAAAAAAAAAATTGAGATTGATTGAAAAATGCACATTCTACAGGGGTGGTTCCATTTTGAATGGGTCACACTGTATATGCTCGGATAGGCTTCCGCGGTCGGATATGTGCTCTCTGGAATTGTTCTGCCGACGTTTCGGCTCCCACTTTGGAGCCATTCTCAAGACTTCTTGATTTGGTAACGAGGCCTAAGTCTCCTTAAACCCCAGCACTCATCTTGACAGAGTGAAGATTGTAGTTTGGTGGATAGAGGGATGGTATTTAGAGCTTATGAGAATCCGACCATTGTTGTAACTGTCGGACTGTATACAGGTCTGGTTTGAGAAGGATTAATTAATGGATTTGTTCGAAGGGATAATAATGGTTTCCAGGAATTGGGGAGTATTTGTGAGTCGTCTCGTTTGTTGAAGCATTGAGGGCGTTTTTCAATTTCTATTGCTTCGCGAATGATTCTGGAGTGGAGTGCTGTGGCAATGGTCTTCGTGTTGTTGAAGTCAATTTTGTGACGGTTTCGTGGTGGTGTTTGAAGAGAGTCGAGGACATCTCCGAATTACGTACTGCTAGTTCGTGCTCATAGGACCTGTTTGATACTTACTCGTCGGTTCGTCTGTCCTATATATGTTCTCGGGCAGTCGTGGCAAGGAATTTCATATATTCCTTGTGATTCGTTGGGAATTGTATCTTTAGGTGAGCGCAGGAAAGAGGATATTTGATTGTTTGCTGTGAAAACTGTCTTGATGTCTTGATGTATTTTGAATTCGGCTCACTTTATCAGTGACACACCGAATGAAAGGAAGGAAAGCTTTCGGGCCTTCAGCCGGGTCGTCCGGTGGTTTGGGATGCGAGAAGCGGGTGTGTTGGCGTTGAATGGTTCTCTAGATCTGGGGGTAGGAATAATCATTTTGAAGAAGGGCAGATGTGAGCTTCTTCAGCTCACTGGGTCTGTTATGTATGTCCAGAAGATGGCAAATGAGACTTTGCCGAAACGTCGTGATAATTATCCTTCAGAGGATCAAAACCACAGAACACGGAATGAAACCCGAGAAAAAAACTCATCATACTTTGTCCGTATGAATCTTCATGCTATATATATATATATATATATATATATATATATATATATATATATATATATATAGACAACGCAAATATAGGAATGTAAACTGATGGCGTTACTATCACAGTGTTTCTATGGGAATAATTAACAACACAAAAGTTCAGTTTGTCGGCAGAAACTGCATCTAAACATCTATTTATCCTGAAAAAATCTGAATCAGACTCCTTATATTCAAGAACTTATTTGCTTTCTAGTGTATTCAAAATCATACATAGCCGTAGAGTGCGCCTGTTGTCAATGTTTGTTTTTCAAACACGCAACAGTCATACATTTCTTGCAGCTTCTGGTTCAGTTGCCGATTATCCGCCGCCGGTCAAGATGTTTAAATCACGATAAGTAATTTTTTCTACTTCCACTATTTTAAACCTTTCATTATGTATTTTGTAAGCTGTTAGGTAATGGCTCATTTGGAACACGTTTATTCAAAATTGATATTGAAATAAAAATCATATTATTAGGAAATTTTTAGTTCAACAGTTTGTGGATTAGTACTGAATCTAGTTATATCCATGAATCGGCAAGCAATTGTTTCAAATTCTTGCTGTCATTCAGTGTCTCGTCAATCACTGAGAATAATAGGTGGTAATGAAGAAATTTGTGCTACATCACAATAAATTACAGCACAAGCATGGTAGGACTAGAAAAAGTACAGTAACTTGAAAATGAGACTAGTTTGGTTATGATAATCAACATGAAAAATGTTTTCAAAGGTTGAAAAGTGTTATTTAAAGAGTTAAAACTCAATTTCGTGAGAGGTCTTTATTACGAAATATGTGGCATAATTCATCTTGTATCAGATTTTCACTAGGTGTATATTGTTTGCATCTTTCACGAGTGAATATCTCAATATGTCTGTCTGTGAAGCACATACTGGAGATCGTCCCAATTGTGTCTTCGGATGTAACTAACGTTTCCAGACTTCTTTTTCGGAACATTTTAATATTAATGAATCAGAAAAAAAATTTATTCAAATCAGATACGATATGCAGGATGTACCACTTCAACTCTGTCCACCCTTTGTGGTGAAACAAGTAGGGGTCGTGGCTAAACTGAGCTAAGGACCTTTGGAAGCAAATGAAAATACTCCTGGTTTTTCCACTCTGATAACTTTTAATTATTCCTGGATTTAGAATGCGTCGTTGGTACAAATATACTTCTAATAAAGCATCTAAAAGAGTTTTTAATTTAAATACATTTCGAATAAATTATATTTTCTTTGAGGACTCACCTAAAAGAGTGACCAAACACCACCATACAAATGTTTTACAAACAGATGTATAAATTGCTAATTTCTGAGTTCACACTTTCAATACTCTAATGAAGAAATACAGGTATAATCGTTCGAGATTAATCAGAAAGACTCATTCAACAATTTTGAACTCCTAAAGAAAGAAGCAAATCATCGGTAGAAAAACTGGAAAGAATTTCAACAACCATAAAAAAACAAATAAAAAGTGCTCTTCGCATCAGCATTCCCAATTCGGCATGATATTCAAATATAGCAAGCAAACATATGCAACCAACCGTACTTTCTACAACGTATTTCAGTTGCCGCAATTTTGGTAGGTATCTTTCCCAAAAGTTCAGTGGTGTACTGGATTATTTATCCTCGTATGCAAATCGGAAATCATTTGAAATCCAGAGTGGTAATCTTTTTATGAAAAACAAATTATATAACAAATAAAAACACAAGTAGATGTGGTTTCAGTACATCTTGCCCCCACATCTCATGAGAAAGTGCACGTCACTGAACAGGAGATGGTTCATAATATTTTTTTAGATGTGATGAATGAAAAATTCCACGTTCTTCAGCTTCATTTTCCGGTGCAACTAAAAGGTAAGTATGGTCATGTATTTTTCTCTTTATCCTATAGGGACCTTCAAAAATTAACAGAATTTTTTTTAATTCAGATCTGATGGACGACGACATGTTGTTTGCCTTCAAAAGAACCAAATCACCAGGTTCAAATAGAACTGTCCTTTGACCTGGATTTCTGATGCGTTCCGAGGGGTTAGCCGCAGGATGTCGAACCGAAGTGTATACTAGTTTTACACCTGCATCTTCCATAGTACGCTTCCAAATCTTCGAGGTAAACTGAGTTCCTCTATCTTGAAGGATTCTTTTCGGTCTACCATGTGTTGGAAAGTAGTCCTTGAAAAGTCGATTTAGCATGGCCCTAGAGTTAGCTTTTTTCAGTGGATACAATACCACATACTTCGTGAACAAGTTCACAACAACAAATAAATACATCACACCACCACGACTCCGTATTAGTGGCCCATATATATCCATAGCAATTATATCCTCTTTATTCTCAGGAATAATATGACTCTGAGGTGGGCATGGAAGAACAGAAACTTTTGCACGCTGACAGAGATCACAAGTTTTCACCCATTTCTTGATTCTGCGGTGAACATTGGTCCACCAAAGTTCAGCTCTCATGAACATCCAGGTTTTGTGGACACCCCCATGTCCAAGGGTGAAATGATACTCCTGAATAAATCTGTCTATCAATTTAGCTGGAACACATAGCAGGTATTGATGCTCTTCATTTCCTCTCTTGTACAGAATGCCTTCGTGAAGAACAAATTGCTTCTTAACCTTGTCATCTGTCTCAAGTGCCTGATTGATTTGCTTCAGCTTCTCATCTTCTTCCTGATGAATCTTTATGTGTTTTAGGATAGTCAGAAACTCTTTAGAAAAGTCCAGTCTGTTAATCTGAAAACATTTATCCACGGGAGTAGCAATCTCACACATGCATGACGGGATAATGCATCAGCTTGCAAATTTTCATGTCCTGGAACATATGAAACATCAAAAGAAAATTCTTGCAGTGCAAGTGCCCATCTGGTGATCCTAGGTGAAAGCAATCTGCAGGTGTTGATGTATGTCAAAGCCTTGCAATCTGTAAAGAGGGTGAAATGATTACCAAGTAAGTATATTCTCCAACGTTGAATCACCCACAAAGCCGCAAGAAGTTCCTTTTCATAAATTCCATAACGCTTTTCCCTGTCTAGAAGTAAACGTGATGCACATGCCACTACTTTCTTCTGTCCATCGCTCACCTGGAAAAGAACACCTGCAATGCCCTCATCACTTGCATCAGACGAAACACACCAAGGTAAGTTTACATCTGGATGATTCAGTAATATGCTATTCTTCAACTCGTTTTTTAAATTCACAAAGGCATTTTCTTCTTGTTGCCCCCAATTCCAGGAAACTTTCTTCCTCAGTAACTTACTGAGTGGTGCAGATAGTTCAGCAAAATGTGGAGTGAACATCCTGTCATATTGGCATACACCTAAAAACTTTTGAACTTCCTTAGCATTTACAGGACGTTGGTAATCACTGATGGCTTGGATTCGAGATTCATCTGGTTTTACTCCCTCAGCAGTCAGTATATAGCCTAGATAAGAGATTTCTGATCTAAAAAAATGACACTTATCTATTTTTAGAGTTAATCCAGCATCTGCAAGTCTGTTGAATACTAGAGAAAGATGATATAGATGCTCTTCAACATTTTCTGACATCACTAGAATATCATCTACATATATAACCACAAAATTCTTGAACTCTGGACCAAGCACAGTGTCCATGCAACGAGTGAGGGAACTTGTTGAATTTTTCAATCCAAACGGAAGACATCGGAACCTGTAGGTTTTTGTCCCAACCATAAATCCTGTGTACTGTCTATCCTCTTCCTTTATAGGACATTGCCAGTATCCATGTGTGAGGTCTAGGGAACTCATCACTCTCTTTCCAGACATAAGTTTTACGATTTCTTGAATTTGTCGAGGTAGTTCATAATCTGGTTCCATCACTTTATTCAGATGGCGTGCGTCCAAACATACTCTTACTGTTCCATCCTTCTTCAGGGTGGTCATGAGAGGTGAAATATATTTTGAGGAGGCACGTTCTATCACTCCCCAGGACAGCATCTGCTCTATAGTTCTATCTACTGCAGCTCGGTGTGCTATCGGAATCGGATAGGGTTTTATGAAAAATTCCGAGTAATCTAGTAATTTTATGGTGTGTACATATTCACTAGTAAGACCAGGTTTATCTGAGAAAATCTTTTTGTACTTTCTCAATATCTCAAAAAATTTTTGTTTTTGACTAGAGGAAATTGGGCAGTTCTCTACAATTTCTTCAAAGTTTTTTTTATTATGTGGCTCTGAATATATTACACTATTCTCACTTTTATTCACAATCACAGTAATGGAGACTTCACATCTAGCAGAATGAGGATTCACTTCCATTTCTGGTATCATTAAATTTTTTTCACCTGATTTCACTGATAAACATTTTTCAGATAGTAGAATATTAAAACGAAAATATCTTAAAAAATCACAACCAATAATCACTGGATGTGATAAATTATTTATCACTAGGAATTCAAAACAAAATTCAGTATCTTCAATTGTTAACTCAAGTGAAGCCTGTAATGAAACCTTCTGGAATTTTGATTTAAACGCACCAATCACTCGAATTCCTGTCACTGAAAAATGTGGAATTTGATTTGAACAATTTATTTGTGACCACACATCATGAGAAATTGCACAAACCTTACTCCCTGTATCAATTAATGCCCCATAATAATAACCATACAAAGAAATCATAACCATTGGACAACGATCTTCTTCAGTTACATGTTCATCTTGACATTCTTCTTGAAGAAGATCCTCTACAGGGTTATTTTTTAAAAAAACGTTACATAAAACTTCTTTAACCCCCACATTACTTACTAAATGTGGGGAGACAATTCGTTTTCCGAATTATCCACATTTTGTTCTTCACATCCCTCAAAATCTAATTTCGATATATGTTTTGATGTTTCCGAATATTTTTTAGGTGCTGAATCCTGATGAAGAATACTTCTATTTGGGCTAAATAAAACATTTTTATTTTGGTATTGATTTCTAGTTTGGTTTGATAAAAGAGTTCTATTTTGATTTGTTGAGAAAGTTTTCGTTTGATTTTGTATTTTATATTTTGTTTCATTTTGCTCATTTTTGAAGTAATCATCAGCATGTCTGAGTCTCGCAAGGGCTTGTGAAAAAGATGTGCACCCTAATAAAGTACACGCAACACTGGGGGGGAAATGTGGAGCAATCAGATCGATCAACTCTGCTGGTGAGTATGCTGGTTGCAAATGCTTTGTTGTTGAAACCCAGAAATTGAAATGATCTACGAAAAGACCAGATTTAAATTGATCACTCTCAAGTTTATCTTTTATTTTTCTTTGTTTTTTAGAACTCCAAAAATGTTCAATAAATTCTAATTTGAATGACTGATAATCTGAAAAAGATTGAGTAAAAGCTTCCCACCAGAGTTTTGCAGAATTTCTGAATGTTCTACTCAATATAATTTTCAAAGTATTGAACGGCACACTTGAAATGTCAACACTGCTTTCTAATAAATGCAAAAAATCTAGTGGTTGTAAATCGCTATCACCATCAAAATTTGGCAAAATTTTCATTATTTCTGACAAAGAAAAATTAATATTACTGTCTAGATTCAACCTAGAAAAGTTGGAAATTAAATTAGTTGTGTTTGGTCCACCCTGTACATTTTGTTTCAGTTGATATCTAGGATCTGCATTATTTCGTAACATATTATTTTGTAAATGTTGTATGGTATTGTTCACAATATTAGAAACAAAATCATTCATATCAATATTTGAAGGAAGAAAATTATTTGGAACTTGTGTCCTCTGATTTTCATACATTCTGGGAGGTGGAAAATTGAAAAGATAATCCCTGTTTAACGCTTGATTTGGTTGTTTTTCAACATATGAGTTATTTTGGCTTTGATTTGAGTTTTCAGGCTGCCCAGACGAAGAAAAATTATTTGAATAACTCATTGGTGGAACACTTTTTGAATTTTCCAATCTTGGAAGTCTTGAAAAATCACCTGGTTGTCTTGAAGGTGCCGTAAGTGTAGGATTTACTGGCCGGTATCCTCTGCCAGCTGGTGTGTTGAATGAATTCGTATTTACTTTTGAAGAACTCAAATTTTTTGGCACTGCACCAAGCGTTTTTTCCAAAGACTGACTCTCAGAAATGGTTGTAAAATTCATACCTTGATTTCCTGCCATATTTTCATTTCTTATTTGTTCCAGTCTACCAGTATGCAAACCTTCATAGTCCAATCGTCGGCCTGCTCTCAAATTATAAGGATTACTATTGGATTTGCTCATTTTTCCAAAAAAATCAAGACTCAGCCCCACGTTGGGCGGCACGATGTGGTGAAACAAGTAGGGGTCGTGGCTTAACTGAGCTAAGGACCTTTGGAAGCAAATGAAAATACTCCTGGTTTTTCCACTCTGATAACTTTTAATTATTCCTGGATTTAGAATGCGTCGTTGGTACAAATATACTTCTAATAAAGCATCTAAAAGAGTTTTTAATTTAAATACATTTCGAATAAATTATATTTTCTTTGAGGACTCACCTAAAAGAGTGACCAAACACCACCATACAAATGTTTTACAAACAGATGTATATATAAATTGCTAATTTCTGAGTTCACACTTTCAATACTCTAATGAAGAAATACAGGTATAATCGTTCGAGATTAATCAGAAAGACTCATTCAACAATTTTGAACTCCTAAAGAAAGAAGCAAATCATCGGTAGAAAAACTGGAAAGAATTTCAACAACCATAAAAAAACAAATAAAAAGTGCTCTTCGCATCAGCATTCCCAATTCGGCATGATATTCAAATATAGCAAGCAAACATATGCAACCAACCGTACTTTCTACAACGTATTTCAGTTGCCGCAATTTTGGTAGGTATCTTTCCCAAAAGTTCAGAGGTGTACTGGATTATTTATCCTCGTATGCAAATCGGAAATCATTTGAAATTCAGAGTGGTAATCTTTTTATGAAAAACAAATTATATAACAAATAAAAACACAAGTAGATGTGGTTTCAGTACACCTTGTAGAGACTCTAGAATTGAGTTTCATTAGAATGATACTAATGCCGTCATACTCATAATTTTTTTAAAATGATATTGAAAATACGTTCAACAATTCTTTTAGAAGTTAAAGGTTACATCAAATATGCTATGAAGAGAAATGGACTGAGATTTGTTTATATAGATATCTGCCATTTCCCTTTCATCCATCAAACATGAATCAATTTGATGTTCAGGAACGTATACTAATTATCCGATAAATGAATGATAATTTGAGAAGTCACAGAATAGTAATTTACGTAACAAGTCCGGAATATACTGTTTTTTTGGACGAGTAGACAAAATTCTAGGACGAGCCGTAGGCGAGTCCTGGAAGTCTGCGAGTACAAAAAAACTGTTTTCGGTCGTGTTGCGTACACTATTTTTTCGGCAACTGACCCACTTCCCGGGCGCTTTTTCTTTGAGAAAGTACCATTTTCCCGGCCTAGTCCGGGAAGTACGTACTTCCCAGACAAGGCCGGAAAATGCTACTTTCTCAAAGAAAAAGCGTCCGGGAAGTGGGTACTTCCCGGACGGTTGCCGAAAAAAGTTATCGAGTAAGTCTCGGCAATGTAGCGGTAAGCACCTTCTATCAAGCGGAATACCCGGAGTTCAATTCCCTGCCTCGGAAACACTGTGCTGAAATTCACAATTTAAAAAGTAAGGCCTCGTCAATACATTGCTCGGACAAGTTTTGACTTTTGAGAGTTGACCTTCGTTAGGGAGCGTCAGCTGGTGAAGTTGTTTTTCAATTCTGCAAAAGTTATTGCTTTTTTTCACAATAAATCATATCATACCAAGTTGTCTCACGATCGCCAGAATATCGTTTGAACAAAGGATGTCACCCAAATTATTTTCAGTAAACTGATATAAAAAACTGAAAAGTCACAAAGAGGCCGAATGGAAGTGATACATCATATATACTTTTATTTTTGATGAAAAAATATTGAACGTTTTTCTTTTCGAAATCATTGTGATTCATTTCAGTAAGATTTTTTCGAAAAAGGTGTACCTATTTAATTTGTGAATACTTCTTGCAATACTCTACATGATGTAAAAAGCAATTTTTCAATACAAGTTCAACCGAAAAAGATACAGTGATGGTCAGAGTTGTAGTGATACTTTCTGTATCTAATTTCTGTTTGGAATGATTTCAAACAACACAGTAAGATATGCTTTTTCAATTAGATAATTTTTCAAAATTTATACTTTTTGAAGCTCTACATAATGTTAAAAATAGTTTTAGGATGACTTCAGTAAAAAAAAATACCTGATGTTGCGTTCAATATAACAAAGATCGAACCTTGTTCGAGTATAATCGGAATGATTCGAAACTTGAAACTATTTTAGCTGAATTTAATCTTACGTTATTCCCACCTTGCCAAATTTTGATAATTTTCCTAGCCATACTTTTTGAAATATTTATTACTCTGTAGATTTCTATATACCTATAACACGATGATTTTAGTAATTTTCTGTATCTGATAAAATCGCGATTATGGAATGAAAATATTTCAACACTAACAATAGTTTCACAAATTAGTATTCTTTGATTTCTATCCAAAGAGGATCAAAATTATTGCAAATGACCTTAAATGGTAACAACATTGGACGTGTCACCGAAAATAGTTCCCAAAACAAAGGCTTTGTGATAGGACAAAAATTATAAAATCTACAAATATTAATGTAATCAACGAAAGATATAATTGAAAATATTATATAAAGCAAGAGTTAACAAAGCAAAGTCTTTTAACAAATTTTTCAATGAAGTGCCAGCCATAAAACCTGATCCTGATGGTACAGTACTAGTAGCTTTCTCACCAGTTTCAATTTTTTTATATGCAACAACACCTGTAGAAACTCAGTGTGTTATAAATATAACAACCCAGAAGCAAGCACAAGGACTCGATGACTTTTAAGAATAAAGGATCTAGAATGGAGGAAGAGAAGAACACGAATATCTGTCTACAATCACAATTTGCATTTGTTGCATTCGTTTGAAGGTCTTTCTCGAGAGAAACTTCATCGTAGCGGAGTTAGGTGTGTGGCAATTGACTGAGCCGCATCTTATTTGAATAACAGAAGACCAAAGAGTCGTGATTGGTTCTATAAAATCGGATCCGGTAAACATAACTGTTGAATTTCCTCAAGGGTATTTTCTGGGCCCTTTGTTCTTCACTATTTTCATAAGGGCCGGTCTTTTCACTTAGAGATAAAGTCCTTGATAGCTGTATCTTTCATATATTCTTCTTCTACCGTCTTTTCACCTTCGAGTAGACCTATCTGATAGATAAATACAGGGTATTTGTAGGATAACTTGTCTGGCACTTTGGGTTGTGGATAAAGCGGTATTTCTAAGATAAATGCCACAAAACAATACTGTTTTCAACATAATTTTGTGTTTTATGTATGAATGGAGTGTGCAGGCAGATTATGCAATATATAATTTTTGACAAAGCTGTCCCTCAAGCTGTTAGAGTGCTGAGATTAAAATTAAATTAAAGATTTTGTGGATTTTGAATGATGGACGTAAATGAAGATATAGATTTGCTGTTAGACGACGATTTAAATGAAATAATCAATATTGCAATGCGGGAATATAACATTAGACCTCGCACAGACCATTTCAACTATTGGGATAATCGAAAATTTTTCAAAGTTTTCGACTCTCCAAACCAACCGTCACTATATTATTAGAAGAAATTAATGAAGAAATCCGGAATCCCACAGAAAGGTTAATAAGACAAAATAATTTCTTTATTTGGATCTTTTTCCTGAGGTTTCATGTGAGAGAGCTCTTACCTTTGCTTATAAGGACTACATAATACATAATATTCCATTTATTTTCATTTGAAGCTTTTATTATGTGTTATATAAGTACTTATATATGTGAAATATCGAGATATTTTTTTCAGGAATCCTGATGGAGCCCTTTCACCCATGAATAAATTATTATTGACATTGAGATATTTAGCAACTGGAAGTTTCTATATAACAATAGGAGATTTTGGAGGTAATCACAAATCATCTGCTGGAAGAATCATCAATACAGTTATCACTGATATTTGTCGCCTCAGAGAACGTTACATCAACAGAATTCCAAAGATATTTTCTGCCAAGTCCCATATCTTTTAATTTCCACATGGTGGAATCTGTTTTCTTAATTTCTAAGATGTGCTTGACATTCAAACGCAATTTTATTAACAAGCGGGTCTCGTGTCGTGTGGAATTCGGAGCCCTGTCCACTTTTTTCCTAATGGTTTCTTTTCCATATTCAAAATCAAGAAAAAAACAACTCGTACCTCCGAGTATATACACGAAATATTCGAAAATTTTCTGTCCACTGTTAACACTAGCACAAACACATAAGTTGTTCTCTGTTGTAAGGCCAGACACTTATAAGGGTACAGTTTTGACAGCAACATGAGGTTAGGTACAAGTCCTAGATAGGTACCTGAAGGATAGAATACCAAGAGAAGACGGGAGAAAGTTGTCCCTTGGATCAGGCCTGTCCAACTTCAAGTGGCCCAAGGGCAACTTCAAAAAAAAAATGCAGTTTGGAGGGCCGCATTATAAAATCTTTCTTAAAATATTATTACTGAGTTTTAATTGGTATATGCTATAATACTATATGGATATGGTATATAAAAATAGTTTTTCTATTATTTTTATTTATTCAAAAAATATAAAATTACAAAAAAATCAGTGGGGCATTTTTTTGCTTTGGCAATTTCCAGCGCTATTTTGTAAGAGGCGGCAATACTGCACTTGTTATCAGAGTCAGATTCTTTGAAAAAACTTGTTTGTGGTTTCAGTTTTTTCTTGTATTCCTTCATGATAGCCTGCCTCGACTCCCCTGAATGTTGCCGAAACGTTTTCTCGTGTAACGTAGTGTAATGTTTCATATTATATTCTTTAGGAACCGATAGTACTTGCAAACAAACAATGCACTGAAGTTTATTATTATTGTTTGAGATTGAATATTCTGATTCCCAACGGTCATTAAAAACTCGATGTTCGTTCGTTATTTTTCGTTTCTGTGCAGACATATTTCACTTAAAAAGGCTTTAGAGAGACTGTGTACTGAAGCGCACTAGCACTAGAACATAACTGCCTGTACTCTGTACCGCTTGATTCAACCTTCTTATATACGCGCGCGTGGCTTCTCGAATATTCGGGGATGATCGGTCCAATTTCCAGTAACTGCTCTGCGGCCTGCTATCGGTCGCCAGTGTTATTGTATTTCATCGATAATGTAAGAATTGTGCATATTCGGTATTTGAGAGTAGTTTATACATGTGGTGGATACATGACCCGTAAAGCGGGGGCCGCAAGAAAGGAGATGCGCATGCGGCCCGCGGGACGTATGTTGGGCAGCTATGCCTTGGATAATTCTTTCTGAGAAATTTATCCGATAGATAGGTACCAGTGACTTTATCGGAAGATGAAAAGACTGACCCTAAATGATATAACATATTCTTGAGCCTCCCCAAACAAAGTGATAGTGTATGCAGATGACACAAATCAACTGATAGCTGAAAATAACTTGACATTCTCCATAGAAAAATCCAATGAAAGTGTATTTTATAAAATTTTAATGATGAATAAAACTCTCTCTCTCTCGATAAAGTTTTTGTCTTCGAAATTCTGCTATACTGTTCGACTATTGAATAGGTAATTTCATTTGACGACTTGGAGAGTACCGAAATGTTATGAGAAATATTTTGGTCGCGAGTTCCAGTTCCTTTCAAATTACTGTTAATTGAACGGTAATAATAACAAGGATCAAAAACATTCATTACTGATTGGCACATTTTTTTCATATAGGGCTGGTCTTTTCACTTATAAAGTCCTTGATAACTTATCTGTCAGATATTCATATGTATTCCTGTGTAGTTTATGTGATGGATAGTTATCAGAGACCTTATCTATAAGTGAAAAGACCGGCCCATACTTAGATCAGGATTTCCAATCACTGGTATGTCGCGAGCGAATTTTTAGTGGGCTCAAATACCGAAATGAATTGGACAATTCAAATGCAATGAGATTAAAGGTGATTGGAGTTGAAGTTGATGTCAAAAATGTAATGGTGACACATAGGAAACAATTTTATCCTTCCCATAGAGGTAACTTTTTGATTTAGCTATTCGATTGATATTAAAAATTATATCTGAGCTTTTTTTTTTATTTGAAAAATCTCTTTATTCATATTGATAACGTTCGAATTCCCTAGCGGGGGCTATCGAACTTTATGTTATTATTCAATGAAAGTTTTCCTCTCAAATTGACCAGAAATTAAAAAAAAAACGTTTAATTTTAAAAATGATTCAATTGCCGAATGTAAAAAGAAATTGGATATCATGTTAGTTTTATATGAAGATAAAGAGATCAGTTTAGAGCAATACAATGAGGTGAAAAAAGAGTATGATGAGCTCTTGAGAGCATCAAAGAAAAATGAATATTATAGTAGAATAAGAAATTCTGATAATAAAAATAAGTGTATGTGACCATTTGTTCCTACGCAATCGCCATGATTAGCACTGACATGGCGATTGCGTTCCCTACCATAATGTATCTCAGTTTAACCCTATCTTCAATAATGTTCCACTTAAAAAAAAAATCTGTAACAAGAGGGCCTGTATAAGAGGTGTGGGATCTGTTCACCCGGGACATGACTCGAAATGTCAGCTCTTCGATTTTTGTTCTCTTTGTGCCAGGCCCTGTGCCACATTTCCAAGTCATCTTGACAATAGAAATTTTTTCGACAGTTGACAGTTCTCTCAGTTGATTCTCCTTCATTCCCAAATCCATTCAATTTGTGAACTGTAGTAGTTTTCTTCCATGTGGCTATTTCTTACATTACATATTGGGCACAAGGGCTCCAAGCCTCCCAATTTTATTACCATCATTGTGTTAGGGATGTCCTAAATTCCCCTAATCACAAAATTTCCATTATTCGTTTCAATATAAATTTTTTCTAATGCCTATCTAAATTTCACCATGTGACCTTTTTTTCCCAATTGAATTCTTTCATCTCCATGTAAGTAATTTTATACTTCATAGTATCACTAATATTATATTACTCTTCCTTTATTGTAGAATCAAATTTTAATTCAGCTGATGATGAACCTATGTAGGTTCGAAACATGTACTGAATCACCGTCCTGACATCCTTCAAATATTAAATTGTGGAGACGACTTAGAGTTTTTCTGCATCGTACAAAAATGGTATGAGATAGAACATAAAAAAGTTAAATTTGATTTTTTTTCTTTTCATGTCTTGATGAGAAAACTAATGTTGATTCAAATATAAACATACTTTAGATATCATCAACCTGAATTTTTGTTATACCTACCAATTATTTTCTGAATGCCATTTCAATGATCATTCTCATACCATAGCTCATTCTGGATAATATCTTGGATGACACAGATAAAAATGCACTCTACTAACCTAACCTATATTTCACAGTATTTTAGACAAGAATGTCACCATTTGGTACTTATTGACCTTTCAAGTGCATAAAAAATACAGGGATTATAACACTTACCTCGAATGGTGAAAAGAAAGTTACTGCCACACACAATGAGACCACAAAGACAATTAGGTAGGTGACGAACACATAGTTTCCTGATGCTCCCTAAAACATGAAAAAATAGATTGAAACATTTATATAATATAAATGGTCAAAAATCATCTGATGAACAACCAGTTTTTCACTGAATATGGGTTTTTTCAAGAAATTAGAAGAAATAATGCCTGAAGCTGATACAATAAACACTTAACTTTTGTTATTTTGAATAATCATTCTGATCAGTCTGTTCAAATCCTATTCAATATAAAAGTTTGAAATCATGCATTATTGACATTTTTCACTCTGATAAGATTGGTAGTGATATCCTCTTGAATACATAATTATTAATGTAAAAGTAGTAACAATAACATAATATATTCTTTTATTATTCACCAGAATGAGTGTATTACTTACAAAATGCTTAATAGGTAATATTATGGTGTCAGATAACTACAAATTTAGCATGACAACTGTTATTTCTAGTGATTCGTTAACAAAACAACAGTGAGGTTAAGAATTATATTAAGGTATATACGTAATTTTTAGGGTGTGCGAGGTAGGAGATTGTACTTGAAAAATATATTCTGAAGATCAAGCACCTGTAATGGGGGAGTATCTAAAAATGTCAGAGCATACAGAAAAAGAGGCATAGACCACATCAGTTATAATCTGGGCCGGGATTATGAAAATTCAATCCTTATAGAGTGAACAATACGAATCAGATAATTTTTGAGGTTGGGTTTGAACTGTGAGAAAATATTGTGAGTAATGTTCGTCGAAACAATGAAAGACTTCGCCAAAACCGAGAAGTGATTGATACGAGGGGAGTTATGAGAGACTTTCACAAACCCTTTTTGCTTGCCGATGCAAGCTTTCTCGAAGCATTTCGAATGAATGAAAATTCAGTACAAGAACTCGTACAATTGATATAAGTCTCATATAACATAACACATAACACTGTAATATAACAGACATCACAATAATGCAAAAGTTAATTGTTTCTTTGCGTTTTTATGCTACTGGCCATATCAGCGAGGACTTGGAGAAGGATAAAATTTCGGCATGGGTCAAACATCAGTACATTTTTGTATTCATGAAATCAGCAATGTTATATCTGAATATCTGGGAGATTTAATCAATTTCCAACAGAGAGATATACAAAGAATGCTTATAAAGTTCAATATAACGTACTGTATACTGTATACCGATAAACATTATACCTCAAAAATTTTCGTAAATATCACGATAAAATTAGTTTATCTACACCCGTACTCTAATAATACACTTATATGTCCACAAACCGTTTTATAATGAAATCCATTACAATACAGATTTTCAACCAATAGAAACCCATTATTTTTCAACAAAGCATGATGTGCATGCTCTGCATTTGACGTTTGTCAAGTCAAAATCGGTATAGGTATTGAATTCTTGAAGAATATAGCCATAACAAAATGTCTGATACCAGCGATATGAGATAATACAGATGCAATGATTACATTTTGCCATTGACAAATGCATGCTCTATCCTTTTATTTTTTATTTAGCTAGTTGGACTAGTTGGAAGACACATGTGTTCAATTCCGGCATCGAGTAATCTTTTTTTTTATTTTTGATCTTGTCTTCATTTCTCATCGTTTTATTTTTCGAAGTAATACCATTAATCACAATTTTGTATAAATTTTCAAAGAAGTGCGTTTAATTAGAATTATTGTGTGCAATACAAATACAAATAAAATATTTCTAGTCCTTCACTAGTTATCGGGTGTAGATAAAATAGCTTATGCAACTCTCATGTAATGGTTATTAATACACTCGCATCAACCCTCACATTCGGCTCGTTTCGTATCCCGGTTGATGCTCGTGTATTAATAACCATCATTACATGATCGTTGCATAATATACTATTAAATTTAATTGGGCGAAAAATGTTTTTACACGACACGACTCATTTCAGTTTAGATTATTTCCTCTCTCAAAGGCATACTGTTAAAAATGGCCCAAAAAATATGTTACGGCCGTCGGTCTAATAGCAGTAACCCTAAAGCGGAACAGGCTGTCAAAGTTCATAATGTAGTTTGGCTAGTCAACTCGTAGGGAATTGATGAGTTAGATTGCTGTAGTGAATGAGTTATTTCTATCAGTTCTTGATAAAATTACTGCAGCATGCGAGTCGAAACGGGGACCAACTTTTTCACGCGTATTAATTCCCGAATGGATTATTTTGTATATTCATTTTCAGCACCAAACTCAATAATTATAATATGTATGAGTACCAGACTTCCCTGAGTGAACACTATCAAGCAGGTAGGTCTTAAATTCGTAATGAAGATTGGGCTTCTTTCTCAAGTCCTCCCAAGCATTAATTTCTGCTAACAGTCACAGTTATTCAAATATTCATTACTTCTGAACATTGAAACGAACACCTTCAAACTGTTGTGTAGTTAGGGATAACATTTTTTTTCCATAACTTACCATCATCACTAGCATATTGAGTAGCAAAGATATAAGGACAATCAATAGTTGGGCCATTCCCAATACAAAATCTCCAATGTAGTTCACTGAGGCAATGTTGACTGCATTCTGGAAAATGATCTTAGCTGCTCTCTTACCAGATTTGTAAAATGGTTTTCCGTGCATTGCTGAAAATGAATAATTGAATTATGGAATTAACTTCATTATTCCCAACAAACGATGCTAACAAATAGATGACAAAAATCAATTGGGAGCTATCATCACCGAAACATTTTCACGGTAGTCAATCAATCAATCAATGCATTTGATAAATCAATCAATGGATTTGTCATGAAATGAGGTAAAAAGTAAAAACGGCAATATGGTTGGTAATTGAAATATTGTTGGTTTCCATTCAAATTGAAACAAGTGGAAGACCCACGAATATAGTGAAACACATGTTCAGTTAAGTGACCTAAACCATATTG
Organism: Zygogramma bicolorata; assembly: GCA_032362365.1. Taxonomy (NCBI): domain Eukaryota; kingdom Metazoa; phylum Arthropoda; class Insecta; order Coleoptera; family Chrysomelidae; genus Zygogramma; species Zygogramma bicolorata. Next base: position 99,041 of record JAVJAQ010001306.1, on the reverse strand, counting down.
AAGGAGAATATGCAAACCTCTAATTCCATGTAATATGGTTTATGATAATGAATATTGAAGACTACTCTGATGAGTAAATAGAATTGAGTCGAAAATGAGAATTATATGAAAGGTTCATATTTTGAAAACACTTTATTAGATCTCTCAGGGAATTCAGCTGCTGTGAAGAAAATGGCCGCCATCTTTCAACAATGACTTAATCAAATTCTCAATAAGCAACAATTATTCAACTGCCAGATACAATATATATTTTTCAACTATGATAGCGCTGAAACATTGATTCAATGAAAGAAAACAAAATAATCTGAAAATATCAAACAACGAATTAGTCTACATTAGTACCATTAACGGCCACAGCCAGACAGTTATGGGGGTTTGACTTCCATATCCCCGCAAGTTTTTGCTAGAAACAAAATATCAAGTGAAGAATGAAGTTCTTATGCAGACATCTATCGTTTCAACATTTTGTTAAAAATATTCGTGGAGACTTTTTATAATTGAAAATTCACATATACGATCATATCAAAGTGGAAGGAGGTCAATGATCTCAATCTAAACAGGACATGAGCTGATCACTCCAAAGTCAAAGTTTCATCAAGATCAATTACATAGGCACATTCTTGACTGCAATAATATTCTGCGTAGATATATTTTCTTTCAAGGGATAATATAAACATCCCCAATAAAACAGGAACCTTCTTATCTAAAGCCATCATTAGATGAAATGAAGGTGATCCAGGACCACAGGAGTTGTGACAAAAACCAAAGTAGTCAGCAGGAAGATCAAAATCTCTCATTATATGAGGCTTTGCCATGTCTAGAAAATGATCAAAATTTTCTAGAAACTGCCTTCGTCAGGACAACTCAGCATCTAAGTGTAAAAACCCTCTTCAACCCAGCAATTGACGCTACTACTATTAATTACCCAGTCATTCAGCAACAAGATCGACGAATTATTCATTTTCTTAGCCAAAATTTTCCTAAATTAGTTCTTTTGACTGAACACTGGCTCAAAGGAGGTGAGTCCATACACGTACCAGGATACTAAATGATATTAAAATTTTGTCAAACACAATTCATTCATGGTGAAACTTTAATTTTGTTCAATAATTCTCAAGATGGACTATCCTTTGATAACATTAAAAAGTAAGATTCACTGCTTCTGGAAAAAACATTTGAGTTTTAAATTATATATTGCTCAGTTCTTAAATCATATATAATTTCCGTTTATAGGGCTCCTTCATCAAATATACACTTGTTCTTAAAATATTTGAATTCATTACCCTCACAACTAGCAAATAATTCATCTGTTAAGTTCATGTAGGTACAAATTTGCAAAATTCGTTCGAATAAAAACGGATGCAACTATAAAATGGACAATGATATTCCAGTGTTCAATCTACATCTCATTTTAATCGCAATTTCTTTCTGAAATATGAACTATGCCTTATTCGAGTGGGTGACCTCCATATCAATTTTGAAGACCCACACTCAATAAGCACCTTATTTGTTAGTAGTCTCTTGAACTCGTTCAATTTAATCATGCATGTCAACTTCCATAATCGTACCTCTCAATACTCGTCTTCAGTAATTAGTAATTTAGAAATGAAAAACCCTGGTTGACGAAAGTCATTCCAATCTCTGTCAAAAACATAAGATCATTACATTATATTAGGAAATTTATAGATTCAACCCAAATTCATTCAATAATTACTATAATAAATATAGGTCAAAATAAAAAATAACTTTGAAGCTTGCTGAGTAGATCCATTATAGAGAAAGACTGGATAAGGCAAAAAATGAATCAAAAGAGAGGTGGTCCATTATTATCAATGATCTCAGGGAAAGAGCAAATACACATTCATCTGGATTTGCTTGGATCCCAACTCTTGAATGATTTCTATTGCACTGTAGCAGACGGACTTACTGGAGTATATAGTCATCTTTAGATCGTTTACAGTTTCTTTCTAATGTTGACATATCTGATAGTTTCTTTCAGATATTCGGAATCAACTTTGGTTGTTTTGTCACAACTTATCAATCTTTCTTTCAAATCCGGTGGCTTTCCGTCGTTCCTAAAGACTTCTCTCATAATCCCACTTCAAGGGTGGACCCACTGATAACTCTTCCAGTTACAGAACTATAGCACTCATTCCTTTCCTTGCAAAACAATAATAATTTCATCCTTTTGTAATGTCAATAACATTGTTACTCAGCACCAATGTGATGCAATGTCTCTCTACTGGAAAAGGTATATTTACAGTTCAATGCTACAAAATCGATTGCTGCAATTTTCTGTGATCTATTGAAGGAATTCTTCTTTGTCAAACACGAGATACTTCTGAATAAATTACAACAATATGGCTTCAGGGGCAACACTCTTCGGCGGTTCCAATAATATTTATTGGGTCGCAAACAAATAGTTGAAACAACGAGTGCTCTCTGAACAGACCATAAAATATGCTATGCCTCAAGGCTTGATCTTTGGCCCTATTCCTTCTCTATTCTAAATAAATGATTTGGCTCTTATAGAATGCCACAATCTTTGTGGATGACACCACCTTATTTGTTGAATTAAATTTTTAATGATACTGTCAGGTCTTGCTACTTCGCTTTATATCACAGCCATATACAATATGGCATAACTAGATGGGGACGATCATATTACTCTGATAAGATTTTCAAACTAACACTACTACTACTATTGAAAACACTGCAGACCTGTTTATAAAATCGAAAATTACACTCCTGCCATCCTTATATATGTATGAAACATTGCTAGATATACATCTTAACAAGGATAATAATTTCTGTTCGAACTCTCATATACATATCTATAATATAAGACCAGGCGAGCTAATTTCACCATCCTATTTCAGGCTGGAAAAAATTTATAAAAACTCCCCTGATGTCCAGTTATACAATCACTCACCTAGTAATCTCAAGGAAATGTATTTTCCCAATTTTGAAAAGGCTTCGAAAATGCACTTTGTGAAACACTGTTTTAATTCATAAACAGTATTTTAAACAATTTAAAAAAACACTTCCGACTCTGGTGAGGTTTAACATACCTCATTTGGACGAAACAAACTTATTCAATTTCCAGGGTTATAAATGTTGTAGTAGTTGTGCTTTACTTTGCAGCATAAACATTTAATTTGTACTAGTATGTTTAATAGATCTTGCATGACACTTCCATTGTTTGTTTTTACGTAATGTTCCGAATTTCCTATTGCTGTTTTTTTTGGAAATTAACCATGACATAGGGCATATACCCAGTCCACCTAAAGGGTCAAATAAATGAATACATTCTTATTTTACAGAAGTTTTAGTTTTCGGTTCTCACTAACTACTATTGTTGAAACAGAATTCTTCCATTCCAGTCATATATTTTTTTATGTCTTGACTTATTAAAACAATAATTTGTATAGCATATCATCATGCAAACATTATCTTAACCAAGTGTAAAGTAGTAACAAGAGGTTATAAAAGGGAGGTTAATATAGGTGGAAGGGGGTATAACCGCATGTTATTGGAATTGTAAGCGGTAACTCGCAAAAAAAAAGAATAGTTAGTCTTCATACGAAAACATGATAAAAATGGTACTTACCAGTCAGAATGTAAGAATTCTTAGAAATAAACTTCAGAAAAGATTCGATGCTTCCCATACAGAAATCCACGCACATTTTCAGATTCTTGTTTTTTGCCAATGAAGATATAAGGGCACGAATTATAGCTATGAGAGTTATGATCATTGATCCAAAAGCAATGCTACCCAGATGAAATTTGAGAACGATTCCTGCGCTTCTTGAAATGGGTCTATCAAGGTTGTGCTTGTTCCTGAAAAAGCATGAATAAAGTTTGCTATTTGAATGACGAATATACAATTAGTGAAGGCAAGATGAACTTTGATAATGTGATTTACCAAAAAAAAATCATAACATATTGGAAACAACCCCATGTAATTGTTATTAAATTAAATCTGGATCACTGATGATATATATCTCATTGATAATCCAAAATTTATAAAGCACATTTGATTACATTTTTCCGAGCATTTTTCTATGGTTTTAAAATTTTTAATAGTGGTGAGTAGGCGATTATAAACAGCTACACCTTCATGTAATATCGATTTACTGCCAAAATTTCATTTGTACCTATTTATACTCAAGAAGTTGACCTGCCTTGTACTGTAGCTATAGATGGCTAGTCATTACCGAGTGAATAAATATACACGTTCCCATTTCACACAGGGTTTAGAATCTAGAAGGTTCTCTGGTCGATATAAGTTAATAGTAGGTTCCACACGGGATAGATTATAAATACATTCAACACTTCATTCTGCAGTCTTTCTAGTTCTCAATCACTCAACACAATTGCAATAAATCACGATCACATATTTTTCAGTCCGGAAATTAGGGTTAATTTGGATATCCATATTATTTAAATAAGCCTTGTGCACATTCTATAAGCGAACCTGTAAGACACTTTGGCGTTAATGAGTTGAATAGAAGTTGACTATCATGAGACCTGATAGAATATTGCCAGCGGAATGCATAATCAACCCACAATATTTTTGTCAATATTTTTTGCAAATACATTTAAAAAATATTCACTCACTTTGACCAATACCAGGTAGCGACAGCACCTGCTATCACCATGTATTGTATGCCAACTAGGAACTGCAGAGACCAGAATGCCATCCAAAAGTTGAAAACCACAGTGAATAGCATAATAGGATTTTCCTTGTAGTAGAAGTATGAAGGCAAAAGCTCGGTTAGGGTACCAGAAGTTGACATGAGAACAGTGTTGAAGCCAAGCACAACCAAGATGATTAATGAGAATAGAAAAGTCTGAAATAAAAAAAACATTAGATATCAATTTACGTATATTTTTGACAACAACTCAAGAATCAAATCTATCGTATAAATTAGCTTAGGAGTTCAACATCTCACGCTGTAACTAAGGTTTTCTTCCTGCATCGACGTCATACACAAAGCTGAATGTCAAAGGGATGATTCTATATAAGATGTCTATATACTGGTGTTTCTAATGTTGCGATATTGTTTCAGACGAACCTGTAGAAAGGGCGTGGTAGTTCATCAGTGGCCATGAGAGAGCGCTGGTAATCAAAAATTTCTATTAATTTTCGTGATCACTCGATCCATGGAACACGCTGTTGCCAATTCTGATGTTTTTGTAAAAGGATAGAGAATTTATCGGGACTGGATATGTGAGGTTATTGAAAACACCAAAACGCGTCAAATTTGTGTTTAACTTTATGCCTTATTTATTCCATGTAGTTTGAAAATAATTTATCAGTTGGAATAAATTTGCATTACAATCAATTAATTTTATCAGCACACAGACCAGAATTCACAACGACATGGCCACTTGGCAACACAGGACTGTCATCTCCACTGCAAGAGTGCCGGTACCTGGCGGATTTTTTGCAGTACTACTACGCCTACATCATCAATTTTTGATCAAGTTGGCCATATCGGTCGTCTGATTTGCTGACAACCTCTTATATGGAGTAAACACACCAGTATATAGCCACCTTAATTCTATAGGAATATAATGTGACATATAAATTTCAACTTTACGAATTCAAGGGTCACTTGAACTGATTTTGTTGAAGTTCACCTAAGTTGGGATAAGTTGCTATCCAAACAAACAATGTGACGATGGCAAAGGTCCGGCCTAGTGAAGTTCATGCTGGAAAAATGTCTGTTGGTGGATTTTTACCGAATAACCCACAATGGTCTGTTGTTGATAAAGATCGGATGTAACAAGTTGAAAGCCTATTACTGGCCATGAATTTTTCATCATTTTTGATTATAGATGCTCAATTCCAAAGAGTACACCTAATTTAAATTTAAAGTTACAAAACTTTTTGGCCAAATGCGCCTTGGATGAAGCAAAGACCAACATAGAGAGAGAGAGAAGTCACAAAACATGAAGAACAAGATGGTTTCTGAGCTCTAATCCTGGCAGTAACAAAATTAACAATTCTCTGACTTCCACTGTCTGCACTTGATCAGTTGCCTGTCAAGTAAGGACCGTTTAGTGGTTATTGGTTATACCTATGTTCAATTGACTTGGAGATTCATCTTATCTGTTTTACTATTTTCAATAGTGTCTTCTTGATGGATTTTGCAACTTCATCCTATTCAGTGATCGTCACAGTGGCCTGTTTCTAAATGCGATGAATATTTCATCATGTGAGTATCATCATTAGGCCTGTTCGCGTTCTCAATAAAGGAAGGTTTCAAATCAGTCAAAAGTAGTCGCCCATTCAACTACCGAAAATGAAATCGCGTCACAGTACGATTGTCAAACTGCTTCGAATTCAAGCTGAACCAGATTCCATAAAAAAGCCAACTGACCTATTGCCTATTGTATATAGAGAAATATAATAGTCAATGTAGGTGAAGAAACGAATTGAAGCGATTTTGCTACCATACTGTAAGGTAGATATATTTCGGTTCACTTGACAAGGTAAAACAAAATTTGCTTCACTGAAGGTAAAAATAGGTACAGAGTTCTGTTAGTCAGTTTGACTGAAATGTTGAGAGAAAGATATTGAATCTTCAAACTAAAGTTGACGATAGACGTTTATAGAGCAAATGTAAGTTTATGCATTAAAATAATCCCCAAAACAAGAATGATTTACGACACTGGCAAAAAATTCCACTTCTGTTTCTCAATTGATTGCTATCTTATGGCATTAAGCATGAGTATTAAAAAAAATGTGCGATTCAAGCTCCGCCGTCCGCAAGAAAATTGTAAGAAAAGGCATGACTTGGAAACGTAGTATCCATCCCTTCAAATGATATTTCCGTATGATCGACTATCCTGTCTATAAACAATATGAAACTGAAATCTTCATTTATTCGATGGTGGTGATTGTAGGAAGTGCAGGTGTAGGTAAATCGAAAAAGTAAATGGAGATTATTTGCATATAAAAATTTGTCAATTAACTTCAGAAGCAATGGAACAAGATAATATTACTGTGTCTGAAGTAATTTCATTTTATCATTGTTTATATAGATATAGTCAGCCAACCATATGGAAATATCATTTGAAAGGATGAATGATACGGGTAGATGGCACTAGTGATTTCATTTCCAAATCGTGTCTTTTATTTTGTTTTTATTAACTTGAAGATGGCGATCAATTCAGAATTTTCAGGATTGTTTCAATTCCGGAGATCATTCATGTTTTGGAGATTATTTTAATGTATGACCTTTTATATCCTTCATAAACTTCTATCGTAAACTCTGTTTTGAAGCTTCAGTATATTTCTTTCAACATTTCAGTCAAACTCACAGACATAACTCTGCACTTATTTTCATCTTTAGAGTAGGATATTTTGTCGTATATTGTCAAGCAAACAAAAATATCGACATTAAACCGAAGATGGTGTAAGAAAAACGCTTCAGATCCTTTTTACGCACGCTAAATATATCTATAAACAATGGTTTTATCTATGTGGATGACTACGAGTTATAAAAAAAAATCTGCAGTATTTACGCATTGATGTCAAAATGCAAAGTCCAATTATAATGCTATTATACATTTATTTTGAATATCTCAGAATATTTTGAATAAAGAAATAGCTGAGTCATCATTTTTTAAGGTTCGCTAATACATTGACTTATTTTATATGCTCCATAATAACGGATATTTTCAATGAATTCTACAAAAAAAAAAAAATTCACTTACTAGGACCGGAGTGAATACTATTGTTGGCATTGCAAAAATAGCTTTTGTCGTCTCCTTTAACAGTTGGATCACCAGTTGAATCTTTCTGAACATGAATACCATCACACAGAAGAGAATTAGTAACATGACTGTGAAAAATATGCACGCAATCAAAAAACCTTTTTTGGTATTGCGCTCCTCTTCACTCTTTGCCTCTTGGCTGAAATAACCATACCTACAACAATGAAGAATATTTAAGTAAAGTGAGTATCGAAAATATTGAATTTGTTTTCCTTCCGACGGGAATCGTGTGGAATCAAGTTCAAAGCAGTTACACAGGTATGAACTTGACAGTTCCAAGCGAGTCGATTATCACGACGTCTGTGCAACTGCTTGGAACTGTGATGGGCACGATTCCCGTCAGATGAAAAACAAACCTACTAGTTCAATTCTTGCAGTTTTTTACGTGCGGCACAAGGAAAGATCGATTCCTTGACTTTGAAGTGCTGCATAAATCGTTTCGAGTGTTTTCATAACAAATGAAAATATATCCGAAAATATTATGGAAAGGTTGCATGTTGGTGAAAAAACGAGTGCATTTAAATGGTTTTCTGTGTAAAGTTCCGGAGAGCCCCATGGAAATAAAAATATGTGTGTATCTGCGACTGAATTTTATAATTTTCCAGTTGCACAAAATAAATTGTTTTCTAAAGTTTATATAATATAGTATGTGATAGCTTCACGTCCAGGCCTGCTTCTTTCTAAAAAAAATTAATTTGCAGGCCCATGGATACGATTGAAAAGTTATATGAGTTCATCCATTTCATAAGTAGGTACACAATAACGTATAACTAGAAACTCTTAAGGCCGTTTGCAGCATTCGACTTCGTTTAATTTTAAGTATTACTTTATTCAAGTACAATCGGCACATATATATATATATATATATATATATATATATATATATATATATATATATATATATATATATATATATATATATATAAGCCATTGACGTAATATAACATGGACTGGGTGTCGCTTAACCCTCAAATACAAGTTCTTTCGGCCCGAACCAACTAAGGGCATCTGCGTCATAGTCGTCATCGTCATAATGTGTTACGTCATCAGTAATATGTGTTGCATACTTAGATTCCGTAGGTAATCAGTTCTTTTCTGGTATCCTATTGATTCTTAAATATTTCCTAGATTATTGAAAAATATTCAAGAATGGGACCAAATGAAATTATGGTGCATATTGAAAATTTTCAATAGTCAATATTTTCGGGTATTGAATATTTCAATAAACCACTAGGTACCTACAAGAAATTTCAGAAATATCAGTGGTGCCTCATTATTTTCTTCTAAAACAGTCATTTTCAGTAACCAATATTTAGTGGTTTTCAAGATTCACTAGAATAGCATATGATTCGTATAAGTATTCCTTGTTCCTCATATATAGATTTTTATCGATATTGGTCATTTTTTCACGACCTTTACTGTAATGAAATGTTCAATTCATATAGTTTTCAGTATGTGATTTGAAAATGTTTTTTTAATTATAATTATATCATGCATTGAAAAATCCACTCTTATGATTTCGACTCTAAAAAAATCCTATGTTTTCATTCAATGACCATAGAAATTTTCCATTCACTTCAACTGAAGCAATAGATTATTCAAAAATTGGCATTGAAAAAATTTGGACATCATTGTTGTCTTAAGTATAAGATTTGACATTCCTTCAAGAAGTATTATATCTCACATTGAGAATAAATGGGTGAAAAGGGCTTCAAAAAATCGCAAACACAAATCAACAGATCAACAACTCCCTCACTGTAAAACGGATTTTTGGCTATGCAAATATGCAACAAGTGATACATTGTGACGTCACTCGTAAGTGGTGACGCAGTTGCCCTTAGTTTAATATGTTCATGCCGTTTCAGGCGTGGGGATCAATCCTCTCACTCTAATGCCCAGTCCATACTATTAGGTCAATGATATATATATATATATATATATATATATATATATATATATATATATATATATTAAATAATATAATAATAATAATGTTTATTGTAAGAACATTCATGGGATTGAATGCCTTTTGAAAATCTCAAGAAATAAACATTTGAAGCAGCCATAAGGAAATTAATCCGCGTGTGGCTATGGCTTCTCAATCGATCTCTTGAAACATTCGAAACTGAACAGCACCTTTACATTAAAATATTCTCAGACATAATAAAACAAAGTGTTAGTATAAACAATTAAAAATACATAAAATTTGAGAATGGGTCACAATTATTGAAGTGGGTTAGGGCAAGTTTGCAAATTCATTTCAATTATTTTTTAGGTCGATGATTTGATGTATGAATGAGCGTTCCTGAGTGCATATCCATTTTTTGATTTTTGATTTATACAGAAGCCAGGAATTGACACTTTTTATCTCTTGACTACGGTCCAGTTTTTCAATGCGAGGATAAATAGTTATCTGTCAGATAGATGAAAGAAATGAGGAGGTGCGCGTGGATGATGTTTGAGAGTGATAAGGATGAAAAATGATGGTTAGTTTAATCTTACAGATATCTTGCATTGAAAAACCGGCCCTGAGAAGATTATACAACTTTGGTCCCAGATACACATGGCATCTTTGACCTATGGTTTTGTTCATCTTTGGGACTGTTAGTGTAAGTTGGCGATATCTGGTATGATGTAATATTTCAAGGTTTTCATATTTCGAATTAAATTGTTTCAGTAAGATATATATACATATATATCTCTCACTGCATTTTTTTTCACAACTTTCGAGGAACTATTCTTAATTCTATAGTTTATGCATTGACTTCCACAACCGCATGATAATATTACTAGAAACTACTAGTTTTCACAAAATACAAATGGTCAAATGGTTTTACTATTATTGATGTTAGATCGGAAAGGTAATATAATGTTAAGTATTTGTAATAATTCTGAAAAGTAATTTCTGCTTTTCATATAAAAATTGAATATACTTCTTAAATCCTAAATTACGTGCTCTATGGACGAGTTTATAATATCTTTGGTGAGAACACCGATTGATTCATTTATCGATTCACTCGAAGCACACTCTCTTGGCATTGAACAATTTTTTTGAAGAATTCAAAACTTGACCCATTATCGAGTTTTATATCTGGCCAATTTTTTCATAAGGCGACGCCATAATATGTATGTTACGTGATGTTGTTAATGTTTATTGTCCATGATAACTACTAGCAGGGTTGGCTTTTATTTAATCCACATTCCTCATTGGCGTATCAATCCGTGATAACAGCAGAAAATTATATGGATGACTCGATGAGATAGGCAATTGTTGGTGACCTGGATGCCAATCCTAGTAGTAGGGATCCCTAGATCGAATTCATTGATCACACTATAATTGGAATAGAACTGATCATTAGCTGATCCCTGGCTGCACAAGGCTTTGCCTTTTGGGCCCACTCGTAAGAGTGCGGGATAAGAAAAAAAAAAGATAGTTCTCAATAAAAAACATAAAATAAAACATTATATGTCTAGGGCTGAACATTGTTGAATGAGATACAGCACTTTGTAAATGAACAAATATAACTTCAGATGAAATCAAAATACAGAGTCACTTTTGTTAGGTGAAGCTGTCAATATAAAACTCATTACAATTATATGTCTCAAAAATTATATGTCTCAATAGTTTTTGAAATTTGTTGAGAGGTTTCTAGTGATAATTTGTTGTACATCTGATTCCATTGCACGAGAATGAGATTTTCACCAAGTTGGTTTTCTGGTTGGAATAGCAGAAAGTTGAATATATGTCAAGGACTACTACCTGGTATGATTAGTTGAATTGTAATAGTTTTCAGCGTTGCGTTGGTACCATTCAGTTTACGTGAGAAATTTCAGGCCTCAACTCGATTAAATAAGATATCGGGAATCATTTTCATATATTGTGTTTGAAATTCCCAGGTGATAGCCATAAGGAGTTCGTCTGACCTTTCAATATTTGAATGCAGCAGAGAAAACATATATAAACCGATTCGACGACCTGAGCTCTTATCACACAACTTATCGTATACATGTGCACTAACAGACTCTAATAATAATTTTGTAGAGACAAATTCTAAAACAACCCGCCCGTAAACTTACCAGAATGCACCAACAAGAACAGTGCCAAAAAGAAGTACACCCCCAAGAATACTCCATACTACCGCCGCGGTGGCGGCTCTAAATAGGAACAGCATGCCTAGGGTTACACCTGAAACAATGCAATTGAGGTAGGTGGAGTCAAAACAGATTTTCATCACGAAAATGAAAACAACATAGATAGGGAGTCTACTTAGATTTGGATGAAAACTAGTAGGAAAATAATTTGATGACTGATATTGACCTGACTGAACAATAGGCATATATGCAGTATTAATGTAACCATAAAGGATATAAATTGAAAATAAATGACAACTGGTCGAACGTACATTTCTTGAATAATGCCTTATATAAATGTTCATTCTTTAATGCCCAATACATTGGTCATATCCATCAAATACATTAGAACGATTTGGCCTTCTTATAATAAAAAACATATATACAACATAACATTTGATCAAGAATATAATGTTACGAGAACCAATAAATTTAAAGTGAACTTACTTTGTTCACACGAACTCTCATCATTCTAGAAAAATCTGGAAACATTAGTCTAGACATATCTGGGTAAATACCAGATCGTTCGACATAAATGATTATCATGTTCAAGAATTTCGCGAGTTTTCTAGATACGGGAAACTACCTAAGTATACAGGGTGTGGCCAAACTCAAAGGGGTGATTCTTTGAGTAATTCTCAGACAAAAAGTTCCTATAAACATTAGTCCAGTATGTAAAGCTTGGTTTTCAAGATACAGGGTCTCAACATTTGTAAAAAAAGTTTTTTCCTGAATAACTCAATAAACTTTGTTTCCAAATTTGGCGGTGATTGAACTGGATTGAAATCATTATGCCCATTGGCGTTCCGGAAGGTACCTCAACCATTATTTTCGACTAAAAAAGTATGTGACACAGATTTTTTTTTGCATTGACCTACTGAAACTACAACTTCTTCATCTCTTCTTTTTTCTTGTATCTTACTATTTAAAAAAAAATATAATAAAATCACTTTATTGCATTTCTTTGGTACAAAAAAAATAAACTAGCAAACCATCAACAATCGGGAGTACTTGCATGGACATGCAATAACGAGCTCTTTATTTATGATTGAAAAAATTCATTCATCGAATTTTCAGGTTAACTGTTTTCGATGGAACACGACGTTATTTTTACTACTGCAGTGTTTTGGAAGTAAAGTTAGAGTGCCATAATAATAATAATAATAATAATAAACAAATCTTCATTGCTAGTCAATGGTGTTACAATGTTATTGTATACACAACAGAAAGTCAATATAAAATATCTATAATATTACATTTCTAAATAATCAGCTGTCGAGTATGATTCTATATTAAGTAATAAATTATTCAGTGCTTTCTTGAAGGGTTCTTGAGTATTCATTCTTCCTATATTACCTGGTGGCTTATTGTAAAATCATACATGAATAGTAAGCATTTTTATCTGTTAGTATTAGTCGATGTTTGAGATAAAAATAGTTCAAAGATCGAGTGTTGTAGTTATCTTCAAGATTACAGTGTTGTTCAAATAAATGTTTGTTGTTGAATAAAAAAGAATACACTCTTGGATATATAGCGCAAATGCTGTTAATATTTATTTTCTTTAAATTTCCCTTTGCCTGTTTCTCTCAACTTCATTTTCGAAAGGCTTCTCAGGACTGCTTTTTGGATCACAAAAATTTGTTGTATATTGTTTCCGCCATAAAAAATGATGCTGTAACGTATCTTCGACTCAAATTGCGTATTAAACTGTTTTTAGAGTGTGCCGATTTAGATATTTGGCTATTACTCTTATACCATAACAAATAGAGTTTAGTGATTTCTCTCTAAATTGAATTTGTTCTTTCCATCTCAGTGAACTAATCCAATAAATAGCTAAGAATTTACTAGATAATTTTATCCCAAATTGAATTTTATCCAGATTTATATCAATCCGAGTATCAACCGGATTATTTAGACCTGTATATGTTGATTTGAACAATACTAACTGTGTTTTTTCGTTGTTTTAAATCATTTTATTGCAGTTAAACCAGTCTTCCACGTCTGCAAACAGTTGAGTGAAATTATTCCTGAGCTCCATAAAGTTATCATTGTGAATAAAAAGATTCGTGTCGTCGGCGTAATTTATAATACTCTGATTATTATGGTTAGCAATTTTGGGTAGATCATTCATAAATATTATAAAAAACAATGGGTCCACTATACCTCCCTGTGGTACCCCTTTATTATTATTCTTCACTTCGGACCTAAAATCTTTATTATTTTTCATGACGGAAATTGAAATATTGCTATTTTAGTGGATCTTTCTTTCAAGTAGCCATGTTGATTGGCATTGAATAGTTCATTGTCTACCATGAATTCCATTATTCTTTCACACAAGATAGTTTCGATTTTTTTTTAAATAGATGATAGTAGATTAATTTGTCTATAGTTTCCGATTTTTGTACCGACTTTATAAAACCAAGTTATCGGGGAAAATACTATATCTTATTTAATTATTAATGATGAAGCAACGGGGTTTGGCTATTTCAGAGGCAACGGCCTTCAAAATACATGATGGAATTCCATCAACTCCACAACTAAATTGATTTTTTGTTATCAATTATTCCAGTTTCTATGGTTCTCTTCATATAAATAAATTTGTTATTTATAAACCGAAGTTTCAACTGATTTGTGGCATAACAGTTTTTGCAGAGATCTTATGTTCATTCTACAAAGAAATTATTAAATCACTATCCGACTTATTTTCCATTGATTTAACACTGTTCCACAAAGCCTTTGTTTTGTTGTTCAAGCTAATAATCATCATACTCTGTTTTTGTCTTTATATATTGCTGCTCATATTTATTTTCTGATCTATATAATACTAATAAAATATCTCATATGTTCTTACATGCTGTCAAACTAGGGTCACCTCTATTTATGTTCTTAGGTTTCTTATTAAGAAGGATTTTTCGCAGAGGAAAAAATTCCTCAAAAATGTCATAACACTCATTCATGAACTTATTTGATTGTTCATTGACATCATGAACGTCAGTACTGTATGCTGGTAACCAGTTACATTGTTTTAATTTATTTTTGAAATTATTTTCGTTTTCCTCTGACAAACATCTTCTTTCTACTACTTGTCCTGCCTTTTGAGTTATGTTACATGAAAATTTTTTTGTGGTATCATCTGACACCAGTTCATAAATGTATTGTCAATGCAGGATTTGGTTCTGTTTTTTATACTTGTATTTTCAAAAATTATTTTGTTCAATGTTGAAGGAGTTTAGTATTGACATTAATTTGTTTTTCTCATCATTCTCACTGTTCATATGTATGATGAAATCTCCTATTATAAAAATAGTGGCATTTTCATCGACAATATTATTTAAGGTCCGATAGAGATTCTCGCATATAACATTTTTATCCCTGTTACCAGGTCTATAAAATGCCATACAAATTATTTTTTGGCCCATAAGTTTTGTTCCCACAGCCGCACATTCAAAGTTCCTATTCACTGCGTACTTGTTTATATCCAGCCTTTCTTTATGATTTCCATTTTCTTTCAGATGAATGGCACAACCACCATGCTCTTTCTCACCTCTGCAAAAGGCACTTTTGAGTTCGTATCCGCCAATTCCGTAATATTTTAATTATTCTTGGGTATACTCCGTAGAGATCGCTGGGCATATAAAGTTATTATTTCTGTGCCAAGATGTATAATGACAGTCTTCTATAATATACATTAATAGAAAATGTGAGTAGAATATAAAAAATTAAATATATAACAAATTAAAAAGGAATGAATAAATAAATGAAATAAAATAAAAAAAATTAAACAATCTCAAATGGAAAATTTTGTTTCATCCAGTTCATTATTGCCTTCCTGTTCATAAAACAGAACGTACGCCTCGCCTCTTACGAGAGATTTTGAGATAATCGGTGACACATGGGAATCATTGTATTCGTGCCACGTTCCCACGTAAGGATGTCGGCAGTAAGCCGTGTAGTGGCCGCTGTACGTAGTGCCGCTATGGTTGGAGATCGCGTAGAGGTTGTAGTGGCAAGGGACGACATTGGCTGCAGCGTAGTTGCTCATGTCCAGACTTTTCAACGGGAAATCAATGATGATATTCAATTTTTCACTGAACCATTCCGTTGGAGAGAAACGTTTGAGATGGATCACCAAAACCCGGGGGAACTTGTATATCGACAATGACTTCGTGCACATCCGCCTTTCCTTATACTTGGAACACGTCGGCTGCTCATCTCCATCCAACGTCTCTTCTCTGGTAAAATAATCCAAGCAGTGAGATAATCTTGAGTTGATCGGTTCTCTGTGGGATAGATAGTGACAGGTCCCAAAACGGGTCGAAGGTTACGGAACAGTACCCGCAATAAGTACATTTTAACGTTGATTTCAATTGGCCGACGAAGTTATCTACTATATTCGAATTGTCCATGCGCAGGTACCTCGACCATGATTCTTTTGCTTTTTCGCTGTCACTCAACTACGAAATTTCGTCAATTGAATTTTCATCAATTTCAATCAAAATCTGTCCAGGTTTTTCTTTTCGTTGATTTACGTTTTCATGCAAGCCCTTCAATAAATATCGTAAGAACTCCTGAGCGTCTTGTTGGTCGGAGCCAATGAAACGGGGAACGAGTTTTTGGATTTGGGTTTTCAGCAATCCTGTATCTACCACTTTATTAGCCAAATTATCTGACCATAATTCCTTTATTAGTTTGGCGAACGTTTCGATAAGGGTTCCGTCCGCATTGGAAATGTTGTTAGTAACAATATCCTTCATGAAGACGTTCTTCCTGAGATATTCCATTAAAAATCTCGTGTTTGATAAACACTGGATGACACTGTTCATAAAACACGTGTTACCAATATTCTTTAAACCATTGAGACCTTATTGGCATTACATGATGTTACCTGACTGATGGAATAAGAGATGTTACTGGTATGTTTGGCTTTACTGTGTTCTTTACTATAGTGGTCATCACAGTTACTAGATCGGTGCAATGAAAAAGTAGAATTCAAAATGTTCGATACAGAGTCTGATGGAGATATTGGTAATTTTGTGGAATCATAAACACATAGCAACGAAGATGCGTCATATGTCTTTTCTTGGAATACAGCGGAATGAACCATCAGGGATCTGGAAAACTCAGTTGGACTCAGCTTGTTGTGCTTGACTTCTGCAGATTTTTGTGGGCGGAAGAAAATTTCATCAAGATGTTGGGAACTGGCAATAGTACCGAGGACAGATGCGGCATTTCCCCTCTGAATTGCAATGCTGATTTGTTGAATCAGGAATGACCTTGCCCTAGGTTCACCAGTAGATTTAATAAGTTTATCACCGATTATTTTAATAAACTCAGATGCGTAACTGCCGAAAGCGCCAAATGTTTCAATACCTACAGCATAAAATATGTATCGATCTTTCAATGTAGAATATTTTCGCAATTTTGCAATTTCAGCACTATTCGCGGCTGCACTCGCATTGCAAGACGTTGTCTGAAATGAGATTTGGCAATTGTATCTACACAAGTGAAATCCCATACTAATGGTTTCCCTCTGCTCCATGGAATTAGAGACATTCCATCAGGACGCTTTCCATTATCTCTACAAACACCAGAAGGTTCCAGGACAGAAGGAATATTAGCAGTTGACAAAGACCGTTTGATGATATCATTGACAGCTGAATGTCGGGAGAAACGACCAGAACTGAATTTGCAACTGAGACCATGTCTACCCTTCACATCAACAGTGAAACCACATTTATTTTGAGTTTATCTTGAGTTTTCCAATGCGCAGTAAGAAATAAAATATTCGGTTCTTCATGTTCTATCAGCAATAATAATCTATCCAAGGAGTTACCCATTGACTGCATATTTTGTTGTTTGATTTTGAAATTGCAAAATGGAATTATTTTGTCTGTTGGATACTCTATTGATTTAGTGAATGAATATTCCCTGCTAGATCTCTTTATCAAAAATCCTCGTTTCTGCGTTGGTAACTATTGTGTTCCCGAAAATCGACGCGTTTATATGCCATATTCCGAACATGAAGCATTTATGTATTCTGAGTTTATTTCGTTGTTAGTTCCTTTACATCTGCATCCTGTTTATATATTGAAGTATCTTCTCTTCTGTGATATGTCGCTTAATTTAATACAAATATAGCCAGATTTTCCTTTCCACTGCAAAATCTTCACTAGGTTCATTTTCCCCATATTGTTTTGATCATCTTCTAGTTTTTCTGCATGTGACTTCTTTAAAGTCGCCTTCATCTTCATTGGAGTCAAGGTTGAAAAATTTCATTCGTTTTTTCTCTTTGTATCGCCTGTAATTGTATTGTTAATTTATTTTCAAGATTTTTGGCTGCTTAGTTATTTCAGGTTCACCCTGTATATCCTTGCTGGGCCTCTCAATTGGGGTTTACAGTTGATTTTTTTGCTCGGTATCAGGTTTTCTTTCATACATTTGTACCTGTTTTTTGCTGGCCAACTATTTACATTTGTTATTTTTTGGTTATTCATTCTGACATTATTTAGATCGACTTAGACAACAGTTGATTGTTTTGTTTTAGTATATATATTGTCTATTCTTTGCATTTCTCATACTTTTCTTCCAGTAGTTTCTTCAGAAGATCCACTTCCTTTTTGTAAATTTTGTATCTGCAGATCTGTTGCTTGACTTCTACAGCATATCATTCTTGTGTCACTTATTTCAACAACTTTTATCTTACTGTGTAAGAAACAAGACTAATAAAATACAGTGCCACAGTTTATTTGCAGAACTTTTAAACTAAGTAGCTTCGATTCTTTCACTATTTTGATCATTATTATTATAAGGGAGAACATTTTCACCTTCCTCCTCACTTTCCACCACATTGAAGAACATAAGAGGAAAACCAATTATTCAAACAACAATTTTATTTAATATTCTTGTTCTTTAGGATTTTTTATATCAACATGTTGTGAAAAGCAATTTTAATTGTTGTTCCAAGGACATGCAATGAATTGATTTTTTTTCACACAGCAAGATACAAGAAAAATATGAAGATGAAAAAGTTGGAGTTTGCAAAAAAAACAAAAATTGCATTAAGTGGCGCATATTTTTTTGCTCAAGATTATTGGTGAAGAATATTGGTCAAGGTACCTTCTGAGACGCAATTGGGCATAATGATTCGAATCTAGTCATGGCCAAATCAGCCCCTTGATACCTTGAATACCACTGCCAAATTTTGAGAAAATCGGCTGAAGAAATTTGACACCCTGTATGTTGAAAACGAAACATTACCGGACCTTTGTTTATTTGAAAGTGACATGCGAAAAGATTAAATGGGCCGCGTTACGTTTCCAAATATTGTTACCATTAGTCGTTCTGTTGTACTGGTTACCACAGTGATCACACCATCTTGAGATACCAGTCTGGTTAACCAGACAAGGTAACGGAACACGGCCCTAGTTTTTAGCAACGATAAGCGGCAGTGTGTCAACTACTTTTCGAAATATTTTGTTGTGTCAGTTAGTGAATAAATTCCTTTTTGTTTTCGTTATAGCGAGTGTCATTTGTTATCGAATACACTGGAAAAACGTAACAAATATAATGGTAATATCAAGAAAACTGAGAGATACTCCATTCTCAGATTCGTAAGAAATTAATAAAAATATAACATAGAATTATCTAATAACAATTCGAAACATTACAGATTGTGTTAAAACTCATAAATCTTGAGAAATATAAGATACCTACGCTTTCAAGAAACTCTACAGTTGTTGTACCTATATACGGCAACATTTCTTAGTGAAAATATAATGATAATGTAATGCTAATGTAATAATAATGATCATTGCATGAATCCGCCTTAACACCTGTCAGAAAAAAACACTCCACTTGCTAATACCCCAGTATACCATAGCCATACAGTAGAGACACTTAAATGTCAATCCTTTGTTCTCAAGGGTCAAATTTCTATGACCTTCATTCTGTGCTCGAAGTGTGTAATGGCATTTTGTGGCGGTAAAATTGAATGTACGGGATACCTAGTATCACATCAATATGTTCTATCACATCAGAAAATTAATATTTTGTCTAGGATAACGTTTGGAATGAATGTGAATAATCTGAAATTCTCAAGTACCTACAATAGCTATTCCACCTTTCTGTTGCTTTTTTTCCTCCAGTCCATGTTTGTCTGGAAAGGTATATTCGATGACCAGGAAATAAAAAGCTTTCAAGAGGATGTTCATTCGCAGCAGCTTCAAATATGTACAATAGACAGACATTAACAATGTAATAAACACTATAAATGACTTTAAATGGTAATTTTTGTGTTCTTCGACTTATTAGTTTTGTTTTTTTTTCAAATTCCTATCTGCAAATTTCAATGTGTTGAAAATTCCAGAACATTTCATTCTCAAAGTGAGATTTACACAAGCGATAGTTGTCATAGAAAGCTTCGGGAGATTTTTAAAGTAAATCCTCTCGGTTACATGCTTTCAACCATGCCTCACACCTGGAAGAGATATTTAATATTGAGGTGCATTTTTATAAAGCAAATATTGTGGCGCAAATACTCTTCTATTTAAAGTTCTGCGATTTTTTAAAAATTTATGAAAAATTTAAATAGCTACTATTCTACATAACACTTATGGTGATATTACCTTTTGACATCCTTCCGAAACCTCAAGAGAGATGACAATTTGTCTCTAGCCTTCGACAAACATCCGCGATAAGCACACACTTTTTTACCTTGGTAGTTAGCCATAATAATTCAAAATACAATATTTAACCACACATTGACGCTCATCAATCAAGTTGATTGATTACACCCTGACATGTCAAACTACTGAAGTTGGTGTTCTGTGGCGAGTGTCTCTACTGTATGGTTATGGTATACTGGGCTAATACCATAAAGAAAATCGAGGTATATCTGACAGGTGTCAAGTGCAGCATTCTTATGCCCTCAGATTCTATTTCACGAATTCGATTGTCGAGTAGCTCAGACTGTGACTGTAGAATGCGCTGTACCGAAAATATACGCATATTCTAAACAATTCGATAATCGAATTCGTGAAATAGAATCTGGGCTCAGGTTTGTTCTAGCAACACATTTGACCGTTTGGAAATTGGTCTGAAGCAGTCAGAGGCATACTAAAATGAATTTCGCTCTCCAATATCCATCTTGCGCATGCCTCTGATTGCTTCAGACCAATTTCCAAACGGTGAAATGTGTTGCTAGAACGAACCTATTATTCTTGAAATTGTTATAAGAATCACTCATCAATTCCAATGTATATTACTCGTCCTCAGCGGAACTAATCACGGAAGGAGAAATACGGTGAAGAGATGGATATCAGTTTTCAAACAGTAAATTTTTTGTAACTTCTGAATAAACCTTGAGTATATGTGCTCAAGCATCCAAGAATCACACACAAGTATATTTACTCAAAAATATACAGTTGTCTGTTAGATTTTCACATATCAGGGTTCACTAAACCGCAAAACGTGTTTAGTTATAAAATAGCTTCCCCAAGCAGGAAAATTAAATTAATTCTAACACTATTCCATTCCAAATTGTGGACATCTCACAGGCAACTGTATATTATTGGTCCAATATGGATTTTCATCCAGCATCAACCACTTCCAATCAGTTATTTTCACTCACCTACAGACAGAAAACAAGAAAGAACGATTCTCCATGCGTGTTTGTTGAGGTAGGCAACAATGTCATCATCTACATTTGCAGAATTTCCAGAACTGAGAGCTCTTCTGAATCTTCCTATCGAGTCTCCATAAGAATTTCCAAAACTATTTCCATAATTTTCAAAAGGATTGTTGCTCTCTGAAACCCTCTTTTCTTCCCAGCAGTGACCAAATTTCAAAACACTGAAACGAAAAAATCAATTAAAATATGACACAAAAAATTGTCAATATTTTTGTTCAGAATAGCTACTCATATATCATAGAAAACATTTTCTATTTTTGTACGACCATAATCACAACCTATAACAAAACCGAAAATGAGTTTATATAAAGAATCAACCGATTGACAAATATTAGCATAAGTTTTAATTTCGATATGAATATTGAATACAGATTCACTCTCAACAGCAGAAGGGCAGATTTCTGATCTACCGCGAAAAGTTGCTGCGTTAATCGAAAACAGTACAACGTAAATTTTCCTTTCACAAAATTAAAAGATTCAATATGATATATTAGACCAGGCAAGCTGTACTTTCACAAAACAAAAATAGTTAACAGCACTCTGATAATGGAAATTGGTTAACTGGTCTTACTGACTGTAAAAAAATGCCTGAGCTAGCTGGGTGGAAGTTAACATTGAGGGGTGAGGGGGTGGAAAGGGGTGAAAATGATATTGTCGCAATTTTTGACGAAAGGTGACAAACACTTGTATGAATGATTTTTGCACAAAACCTCAAAATAACCGAGGTAAATGCGAAAAACTGGGTTTTCCGTTTTTTATTTTTCATTTCAACCAGAGTTATGACGTTATGATGAAATTATGTGAAAATATGTCTTTAATAACCACAATTTTTTTCATAATGATGATTCGAAAAGATGCAAAGATAATAAACTTCTTCCTCAAAAAGACTTTTTTTACAAATTCAATTCCTCCTTCGGAGATTTATCGTGAATCGTTTTTCCTGGACTCATTCTCTTTCTGTTTATCTATAGTTTACAATAATAAAATGATAGTCTCCATTCGATAAAAATGGCCTTCTTGACTGTGAATTTGTTGATAAATGTCCATTATTTATTCAAATTTCCGAAAATTTTAAAAAAAGAATTACATCATTCAATTCTACGGAAGAAAATACAATGGAAACTTTGTTTCATTTTCTGGTGAAGGATATTTGTGTTAAATGGAATTGATGAGAAAATTTTAAACGAATGATAAAGTGTCATACAAATGAAAGAATCATGATTTCTTACTTTCTTTAATAAAATAATTTACAATTCGATTTTTTTGGTAAATTAATTTGATATCCGAAATTTTCACAGTCCCGTATCAACAAAAATTATGTACAAAATTAGAATTATAAAATCGTTTCAAGCATGTCTGAAACTTTTTGATGGTTGTTCAATTATTTCTTCAGAATCTCCATCTGATTGTAAAATTTCTTGGTCCTCAAACATCTCCTCAATATCACTGAATGTCATCCCCAATCTCCTCGAGGTTTCTACGAATTTTTTCCTTAGAATAGAATGGTGCAATTAGTTTTTTCGAAATTTTCGAAAATTCAAATAAATTTTCAACATTTATTAACCATTTTTGTTTTTCATTTTTGAGCGTTTCTTTCTTTTAGAATGGAGACATTATTTTACATTTCATTATAATTAATTATAGATTAAAAGGAAGAGAATGACCCCGTGAAAATTAATTTACAATTAATCGCTGAAGGAGGAATTGGAGTTGAAAAAATAATAATTTTGGCGACAAAATTTATTATCTTTGAAACCATTTGATTTATCATTTCAAAAACATCGCTGTTATTGAAGACATGACAAAGTATATTGTTACCGAATTATGTTGGAATATGATGACATTTGTGGAAATGAAGAATAAAAAACGAAAAAACCAGTATGTGCAAAAGTCATTCATTTGACCTTTCGTCAGAAATTGCAAAAATATCGTTTTGACCCCCTCCCCCCCTCCCAAATATTTACTTCCAACCCTTCAGCTCAATCATCAAAGTGCTGTTAACAATTTTTGTTTTTCTTTAAATAAAAAGATTTTATTTCGCTTGATCCATATAAAAAAATTCATCTCCGTCAACGTTTCGGAAACTGTTTCTGTTTTCCAAACTTATTTACAAATACTTCAATTCTATGTAGGCTTTTGAAAAATATGTCAAATATCTGACATTTTGTCACTGAAGAGGTGTAGCCAGGCTCAATTCATATCACATGAACTCGTTGAGATGAAACTATCCTCAGACAGTACGATAAAGGCATTACTCTTCCTTGCTATCATTCGCTACAAAATATATCAGTGAAACGTCAATACCTCTGAAAGTGGGAAAGAGTGAACACACAAGGTGTACATCAAGAACAGACAGCCTGGTGGTTTTATTGTCAGAATGAATGACTCAAATGATGCTTCGAAAGTGGTAAGAGATTTGTTTTTTTGAAACGTTAACAAAGATAGACATTTTTATTCTGGGAGTTTATCCGTTGATTTGTCGTAATCGGGTTTCGACACATTGCTAGCACCCAGTATGAGCAAGAATATTCTTGGAAATGCCAACTGAGATGTTGGCGAAACGTCTAAACCCAATTACAACAAATAAACGGATAAACTCCCAGAATAACGATTTCGCATACTCAGCCATCCGTGAAAATCCTAACTATAACATCAGTACTTGTGTTTTTGTGAAAGGCAAATTTACGTTATACGAGAACTAATAGGACGTGTTGTTTGAACTGTTTTCAATTAACGCATTAACTTTTCGGGGTAGAATAGAAATTGCCCTGCTATACTTGTACAGATTCCGATATTAATTATAGTTTTTCCTTATTGCGGTAGGTTAACAATACAAAAAACTTCAAAGAAGACATTCATCCACCACAAAATGATGACTGTCAATATAATTTATCTGGGAGTACACCAAAGAGTATAAATAAAAAGGTGTTGCATGAAAACTGATCGAGAATTGTCACACTCAAACAAATAGCAACAATCTCAAATGGAAAATTTTGTTTCGTCCAGTTCTGTTTTGGATTATTCAAATCCCTATTAAATTCGTCGAATTCAAAGTCTCTTTTTGTCAACTTGTCAAAAATCTTTTTATTATTATTTTTACAACTTCATTTTTTCGTAAACAAACGCTAGAAAATAATATCAATTGGAATACAGGATGTACAGAACCTAACATTTCTTCCACCTCAAAAATGTGAAATCAACTATTGCATTCTTCAAGTAAGGAAACTTTGCAGAGTTTTGCTACTGGTCTCCTATATATTCCGGTCTTGGTCTTCACATCGACTACACGTACTTGACCGTCTTTGCCTGGGTATACAGCTTCTATCTTGCCCAGTGGCCAATTGTTTCTTGGCAATTGATTGTCCATAATAACCACTATTTCCCCAACTTTGAGTGGAATCTTTTCTTGAAACCATTTCGTCCGTTTTGTTAATGTTGGCAAGTATTCCTTTACCCACCGGTTCCAAAAAAGATCCGCCAACTTTTGCGAGTACCGCCACCGTTTCGATATATCTATTTTGTCCTCACTGAAATTTCCAGGTGCTTTGTTGGCACTGGAAGAGCCTATCAAGAAGTGATTCGGAGTTATACTTTCTGGGTCTTCAGGATTTGATGAGACATATGTGAGCGGTCTGCTATTGACTATATTTTCCGCTTCACACATGAGAGTTGCTAGCACTTCGAATTTTGTTGTTCTTCCGACTTCAGAGTATCTTTGAAAGATCTGACCATTCTCTCCCAACATCCACCCATATGTGGACTCGCAGGTGGGATGAATTTCCAAGTGATTTTTCGTGCAACCATCTCTTTTTTCATCATGTCTTCATCTAAATTTTTCAAAGTTTCTTTCAGTTCCTTATCCGCTGATTTCATATTCGTACCATTATCACTCATAATCATTTGGGGTTCTCCACGTCTGCTGATGAATCGCCTTATTGCCAAGATGCATGAGTCTGTTGATAGCGATTCTGCAATTTCGATGTGAAAATTGCTCTTGACAGGCAAACACGTGAATAACAGACCATAACGTTTTTCAGTTCGTCTACCGATCGAGATAGTCATAGGTCCGAAGTAGTCCATCCCCACGAAATTGAAGGCTCTAACAGGTTTCGTCAGTCGATAAACTGGAAGCTGTACCCATTTCTGATATATCAGGTTTGGCACGACGAAGACGACAAAAATTGCAAATGAATCTCACCCTGCTCACAGCTTTCCTAGCTTGTAGTATCCAGAACTTTTGACGCAATTCGTTAATTAGCATTTCTCTTCCTCTGTGACAGTTTTTCACGTGATGAAATTGGGTGAGAAGTTGGGTATACCTATTTTTAGGGTCAAGTACAATGGGATGTTTAGTGGACTGGACGAGTTCGGGAGAATAATCGGTTCGACCTGAGACTCTGATAAGTCCGCATTCCAATCGGCACGACAAATTTACTAACTTGCTAGATTTCGGTATTGTTCTTTTACTTTCCAATAAGTTTAATTCTTCAGCAAATTGTTCCCGTTGTACTTGTTTACACCAATGATATTCAGCTTCCTCCATTTCCTCCACATTAATGGCCTTGAAGTCTATTTTCTTTTGACACAGCCTAATAAACTTGAAAACATAAGCTGTGGACCTAATAAGTCGCAACCATTTGGAGAATCTGGTAATGTCCGGGAGATAGTCTATTTCTGTTTTTACTGTCAATAAGGAAATTTTAATTTCTGCAGAATTATCATACGATATATCAAAATTTTCCTGTGGCCAATCATTTTCATCGGAATACAGAAATTCGGGACCTCGATACCACCGACTATTGGAATCGCTTTTTGAAAATCCCTGTCATCTCTAGTTGCGTCATCTGCCACATTCAGTTTGGATGGTATCCATCGCCATTGTGATTTCATACAATTCTGTTGGATTTCCAGATAATCTATGGGAAACAAAACTTGTAGATTTTCCAGGTTCATTTCTTATCCAGCACAAAACTGTCTTAGAGTCTGTCCAGAAGTAGTTTCTTTGTATATGTAATCTATGTTCTTCTTGAACCTTTTTTGCGATTCTGCTTGCGAATACTGCGGCTTGTAATTCCAGTCGTGGAATACTAGTACTTCCCTTAATTGGAGCCACCTGAGTCCTGGACGTCACCAGTATAACCATTTTTTCTGCTCCTCGACTGAATCGGAAGAAACTAGCCGTTGCTAAAGCTTGCTGACTAGCGTCACAGAAAACGTGTTGTTCCAAATTATATTCTTCTGGATTTTTCATATAGCACCTTGGAATTTTCAAAGCGTAAAGTTTTTCTAAACCATCTAACCATTTGTACCACCGCTTCAAGATATCTTCTGGTAACTGTTCATCCCATCGAATACCACTTTTCCATACTTTCTGCATTAATATTTTGCTTCGTATCGTGAAGTTGCCGAGTAGTCCCAAAGGATCGAAAATTGACATAACGGTTTTCAAGATATCTCTTTTTGTTGGAATCTTGGCTTTCTCCATTATCCTTTTATCAATTTTAATGAAGTTTGGTGCAAATTGTATGGTGTCCTCTTCTGGTATCCATTTCAAACCCAAAATTCTTTGTGGAATGGTCAGATTTGTACTTCCTCTCAATTCTTCTGGAATGTTCTTCAACAGTTCTTTCGAGTTACTTGTCCAACCTCGAATTTTGAACCCTCCTTGTTGATGGATGTATATGACTTCATTTATTAATTTTTTTGCTTCATCTTCTGTATTCACACTATCTAAATAGTCATCCATATAGTGACTGAATAAAATGGCGTTGACTGCTTCTGGATATTCATTTTGAAATTGAAGAGCATTTTTATTTTTAACATATTGTGCGCTAAAGGGTGAACAAACAGCACCAAAAATCATTACTTGCATAACATAAACTTGTGGATCAGTTTTAGCATCTCCATCTCGCCAAAGGAATCGCTGTAAGTGTTGATCTTCCTTACGAATTTTGATTTGATGGAACATTTCTTCAACATCTGAGGAGAATGCCAAGTTTTTCTCTCTGAATCGCCAAAATATGCCTACCAGGGCGTTATAAAGATCTGGACCCTTTATCAGGAAGTCGTTCAAACATTTCCCATTGGCTTTTGCCGCGGCGTCGAAAACGAAACGGAGTTTGTTTGGTTTATTAACGTTGACTACACCGAAATGAGGTCTACAACAGATATTTTCAGTAGCTGGAAAATTGACTTCGTCTTTACTCAGTGGGCGGCAAAAATTCTTCCTTAGATACTCTTCTATTTTGAATCTATAATGTTCAGCAAACTTTCTGTGTTTTTCCATGTTTGTCTCTACGTATTTTAGTCTTTCGATTGCAACTTTTCTACTATCATATTCGGAAATTGAACTATGTTTCCATTTTTCAATAAGAGACCACATTCCCATCTATTTCCTTCCTTTTTCGTTATTTCTTCAATCAATAATTCAGCATTTTTGTCTTCTTCTGATATGTTTTTGTTGTCCGTTTTCATCCCATACGTTTCCAAGCTGAAATAAGCTTCTACTTGTGCATGAATGCTCTCCAAATCGTCATCGCCATAGTCTTTGAGGAATAAGACCGTCTCATCAACTCGATTTCTATAATTTTTCAGGTTCCCATGTAAAATCCACCCTAATTTTGTTTTGGAAAGAGCTGGGGTATTTTTTGGACCCTCAATCACCTCTCTGGATACGATTAAATCCCAGTTATCTTGTCCAATGAGAAGTTTTGGTTTCATCAGACCTATATCTCGTATATTTACTTTATTCAAATGATGCCATTTTGATTTCAGTGATTTCAAGTCTATACTTTGAGTAGGTAAGTCCAAGTCTCGCATTGTATATACATTCTCCATTCTATAGTCTTGCCCATCCTGGCCACAAATTTCAAAATTAATTTTTTTTGAGGGGAACTTCTTTCGAGATTCTCGATCTGTCCATCTCAACCCAAGGTCAGTAGTTTCACCCTGTAGGTCCAATTTGTCTGCAATTTGCTCATCTATCAATGTGACAGTGGCAGCTTCATCAAAAAGAGCATTGACTGACATTTGCATTCCATTCGCTTTCAATGTCACTGGAGCAATTTTTAAAAGGACAACATTTTGTGGATAGTTCGAAGCATGGGCTACAATTTGAATTCTCTGATTTTCATCCTCTTCATTCTCTTCGGATTGTTTGAAGGTATGTAATAATTTATGATGGAATTTCTTACACTCATCACTATTGCATGGCTTCTTTTTAGTGCACAAGGATATTCTGTGAGAACCTTTCAGGCAACAAAAACATAATTTCTTGTTGGTGACGAAATTCCATTTATCGTTCACCTGAAGTCCGGAAAATTTATCACATTTCTCTATTGTATGGCCTTCTTCATTACAAAATTGGCAGGAAACATTACATTTAGGTTGTTCTTGTCTTTGGCCATAAGTAAGGTTGGTTGTATACCTTGCTTTGGTGCTAAAAAGGTATTTTAATTTTTCATGTATAATTGGTGGTACAGTACTGGAAGCGTAGTCTGAACGTAACTTGCTGCTTGTGATTTTTTACAGGTCCATTCACTGAAATTCTTTCCAGTTCAGAGGCGATTTCACGTTACTTAGTTTCTGCTCCCCAGGATCATTGCAAATGCTATAAGGCAATTTTTGTAATGGTTTATCGTGATCAGTTGTGGACAATCGAGATAGTTTGTTACATCCATCAACTCTAACATTGCTACAAGATTGGCTACGTTTTTTCAGCAAAGTAAGTAAATGTTTTGAAATACAATGCTTTTGATGAAAGGTAAATGCTCTACTTCGTTCACTAAATGTTATGAATAAAAAATCACTTCGTCCGAAACGTTGTTGTAGAATGTCCATGATTTTTTCAGCTGACGTGGCTGATATAAGAAGACCTTCTACTGCTCTTTTTGCATCACCTACTAAACATATTCTCAGTCTGCACATATTCTCCTCCTGAGATAAATTCAACATCTTCGTAGTGGACTCGTATTGTTTGTAGAAAAATGGCCAATCTTTTACTTCACCAGAAAATATTGGTAGTTCTTTGTCTACACACTGTCTTGCTAAAAGCATTTCCATGTTTCTTTGCATCAGCTTATCATTATTTACTGCAATCTTTGGGATTTTGTCAGTTTGATCTTGGAATTCTTCATTTTCATCATAACTTCTGTTCGATTTCAACCACTTATTAACTTTGGAATGTGACGACTGTTCCTCACTCTTCTGTTCATCATTAAAATCTTTCGAAATTTTGTCTCCATTGTCTTGTGAATACTCCTCATCTATTTTTGCTTTCTCTAGTGCTAATCTATTTTGTATCATTGTCCTTTCTTGTTGTAACATTATCCTTTCCTGTTCTAGTATTCTAGCTAATTGTTCGTCTGCTTTCACTTGGGCTTCTATTTTCAATCTTGCTGCTGTACTGGCCTTCGATGAATTTCCGTTTCTGGACTGATCAGGAATCGTCATTTTCTCACTTTTCGAAGCGTGAATGTGAATATTAGGCGTAGAAATTATTCTTGTGCACGTCTGGTCTACTTCATGTTGGTTTATTCGTGCGGTCATACTTCTTGTGGTCATGCCTGCTTTATCCATAGTATTATAGGTATTTTTAACGAGCTCAGAGGACCAGAATGTTTTGGATTATTCAAATCCCTATTGAATTCGTCGAATTCAAAGTCTCTTTTTGTCAACTTGTCAAAAATCTTTTTATTATTATTTTTACAACTTCATTTTTTCGTAAACAAACGCTACCAAATATATCAATTCGAATACAGTATGTTCAGAACCTAACAAGTTCATTAGTGCCTTCCTGTTCATATTGAAGTATTGATAGTGCGAACTCAGAAATTAATAATTCCTACATCAGTTTGTAAAACATTTGTGTGGTGGTGTTTGGTAACTCTTTCAGATGAGTCCTCTGAGAAAATTAAATTCATTTGGAGATTTTATTGAAATCAAAACTCTTTTAGATACTTCAACACAAGTATATTTGTAACAACGTATTTTCGATGAATGAAGAATTAAACGTTATCAGAGTGGTCTTCGAAACCAATAAAGATTCACAATCATTACTATCTGAACCCAGTAGTATTTTCTTCTGCTTGCAAAAGTCCTTAGCTCAGTCAAGCCACGATCCATACTTGTTTTACCGCAAGACTTTACTCAAAAATTTATTAACTACTGATGCGTCTGAACATGCTATTTCGAGAATTCAGCCAAGGTCCAATTGCCGCAGATCTTCCAATAGTATATGCCTCACACACACTGAATGTACGTGTATGCAGAGCAAAATTATAGTACTATTGAACAAGAACTACTCGCAATAGTGTGGAGTTGTTATCACCACCGTCCTTATAATTATGTACGATCGTTTCAAATTCTAACCGATCACAAAACCATTATTTAATTATTCTCTATTTCAAATCCATCAAGTAGACTGATGTAGTTTCTGAATCTAGATGAGTTCCAATCAGTAACAAACCAGTTCGTGGTATAGTTCATTTTACCGATCAAACTATCTCAATTCCTATCGAATACTTCGATAGCCTCTACTAACTAAAAGCACCAGACAGAGCGTTACACGAGATCACTCATCTGAGACATAATGATGGATTCTTTGTGTAGATCATCAAATGTGAACATTTTCAAAGTGTTGATTACGAAAATATTGTTTGCTCCTCATTAAATATTAAATCTGAAGTCTTCTTGTGTTGAACATTCTATAGAATAGATCGCAACCTCTATCAAGAATTGCTAAATCGATAAATTTAAAGTAGAAACGATTAGAGATATGTTTCAATGTCATTATTTGTGAAACGGAATGATACTTGTATGATGAAAAGAAAGGGCAACGGCAGGAGACGAAAGTTGATGGAATATGCTTTTATCATGCTGTCTGCGGATACTTGCATCTCGAAGAGTTTAGTTGATAGACATGTCATATCTCAGATTTTTGACATTTACAAAAACGAACCAAGAGAAGAATATTCGTGGAGGAGTTTTGAAAACGGAAGCAGATTCGGTTTCCGAAACGTTAACGATAAGTATTTTGATAAATATTAGTTCTTGTATTTTTGTGATAGTCAAATTTGAGTCATACGAGGAGAAACTTTTCAGGGTAGATTGAAAATTTGCCCTTCTAAAGTTGTATAAATTCCAATATCAACTATTGATAAATATTAAATTATGTTCAGATAAATTTTAAAAGATTCTTGTATCAAAGTTACAGATATTCCATAATAATATCATACTCGATGTGAGTGAAAAAAAAAAACAAAATTCTACAGGAATTTCTAGTCGGTGGTAATAGCGTATGACGTATGAAGGATGCTGTTCATAACCTAGATTGTATCATTGTAAATTGGCCAATAATCACTTATGCAATCAACCCCTGCATATAAACTAGTTTCAGAATATACCATTATAGGACTACATTAGAAACATGATTATTTTTGTGGAATGAACGAAGTTCTTGAAATTTTGTTTGACTTTTTCTTCTCCGAACCGATATAAAGAGAGTACAAATCTTATATGATTTATTAAAGTAAAAAATTAGAGGGGAGAAAGAGCTACCTATCTAGCACAACTTCTTATTCGTGCTTTCAAGACGCTATGGATGTTGACTCATATAGAACTTACTTATTCTTGCCTTATTTGTATTCAAGCAAAAAACCTTGAAACAAATAGATGGCATTAAAGGATATGTCTACATAAAACGAAGGAATGAATCAATCGTCTATGATTGAAGAAGGTACAGAGTTTGCAAATTTTTGATGTTACTTATTTCATAAGAAGTACTTAATGTATTTTCATTATTGATTTGGAGATGAAATATTCAGAACATTACTTCATAATGGCACTCTCTGGCATTATGTCAGACACTTCAACAAATAATTCAGTTCAATGATGGTTCCCATGAAACCCCCCAATGAACCCTCCCTGGCCATAGACATGACCAGGGCCATTCGGTTACAGTCTGCAGCATTGTGATATACATCAAGATTTTCTTTATTTTTTAAGTCCATAATAAACATAATAATATTTAATCATCCCTACAGACGTTTACTAGGTATAGGATGTCTCCAAAAAAGTTGAAATAGAATATTTGCTGGCTTATGGAATAGAAGAATGGAAAAAATACCATATAACATATACATTATAACGTCAAAGTTATAATGTAACGACGGTTGTATTTGTGAAAATTGAATGTCAGTTTAGATGGTCTCAGAGAAATTCAATGAATCTGTGGAAAGGAGCAGTTTCAACATCTTATTCGAATACTATAATGCTAATGTTTTTGTAGCAGTGTGGTAAGTCGTTGAATGATTTTATTCCTATGTAATCAGGTGACTATTCAAATTTGAAAGTTTTGTGCTTACGATCCGTTAAGTACTCGGATCAGAGGTAGGGGTGGTGTGACGGTACAGAAGTGGTTTCCAGGTATTGGGAAGTCTTTATGAATCGTTGCGTTTGTTGAGACAATTAGGACGTTTTTCAATTTCGAATGCTTCGCGGGCAATTCCGGTCTGGAGGGTTTTGTCCGTGGCAATGGTTTCTGTAGTTTTGAAATCTATTCGGTGGCTTGTTTCTAGATGATGTTGAAATAATGCTGGGGTTGTATCGGAATCGTGGACTGCTAGTTCGTGCTCATATGCTCTACTGGACACTCGTCGGGTTGTCTGACCGATGTATGTTCTGGCTGTCCCATTGTGTATTTGAGCGTGCGAATGAACACCATCTTTATTAGCAGCATTTCCTAATAGGACAACATTATAGTTGAGATAGCTATGACTATAGTATACATTGACCAGAGCATGTGGAGGCAAACAATTCATGATTCATGTTGGTATGAAATGATCGGTCCATCTCAAACAGCCGAGCAAACAGCTATCTACATGAAAACCAAGATATTTCGTCAACTTGTACTCTATTGAAGTATTTTATAAGTCAAGTAAATGCTTTTGCAGGTCATTGATCAGCTTGAAACAGATCAATTTTATTTTGTTGGAGTTCACTATCAGATTATTCATTCTGCACCAATAATTACTCTGTCTTTGACTGTAGGTATTCTCGACTATGTACTGAGACAGTACACAAAAAGAGTGAGAAGTCAGATCATTAATGAATAAAAGAAAAATGAGTGGTCCCAGCACAGAGCTTCGAGGAACCCCAGAAGTTAGCTCATGACACCCCGATTAATTATTTTTGATCCTAACAAACATTGTACGGTCTGAAAGGAAATTAATGATAGACGTTTCACGTGGAGGACACATTCTAATTTTTATCCGAGGCTTCGTTTCAGTGAAACAAATAAATTATGATTGTCAGGGTTTACATTTTCATTATCTTATCTTATTTGAATAATAAAATATTAGGCGTAACAACGAGATTGGAATCGATGACCTAACGTGACATTAGATAGTCTGGAATAATTTGAATAAATTTAATAGCATTTTCAATCAGCTAGAATGGTGGAATTTTATTATTTGATGAAATATAAGTCAGAGTTTCTGAGGATTATAATTTGAGCGCGAGTATTTGAGCTCATTTCTATAGCGAGGGAAGGTCGGTTGAAAGTTTTAATGAATAAGAGACAAGATGATACCTTTACTTAAGTTCACAATTGGTGAGAAAACAAAATAGGATAGCAAAACTAGTGATGAACATAAAGGAACAACCCATATCATTCTACATTTAAAATTTCTGTGTGCATGCCGCCAAACTGATAAACCACGATTTGGCTTCTTTATATGAAATTGCCGAATCGTGGTTAAAGTATACTTATGTCGTATTTCATTTTGAAATAATACATATAACAAAGGACAGAAATATTGAAATTTTCAATTCAATATATCGGGATTTCGAAGGCTCTAACTAAGCTTTATCAATTCCATTTTTCATGTGTTGTGAAACGGTGCTGATGTAGTGCAAACATATTACATTTAAACGAACGGATCTCTCTCTCCCTCTCTCTTTCAATCAATAGCGATATTCATTTCAGTTCGTTTGATCAAATTATGACGTAGGGAAGTTGCAAGAGATATTTCCTTGACAAAAAAAACTAAGTGTTCATAAATACTTACTATCCAGGTTCACAGCTCGAAACACATTCTCTTTGGGTGAGGATCAATGAATCAAAACTTAGACTCGGGTTAGGTGTGTGGTATTGCAAGTATCTGGAATAAAAAGCAATCGAGTAAGTAAAATATGTGCAGTAATGGTTCCATTAGTTCATCAATTCAACAGGCATGAAAGAATGATCGCTGTGAAAAAATCAAAACATCAGAAGAAAAGGATACCTAGATATTATATCTTCTTGGTAGTGAAGTACAAGCGCCTGTCATGTGAGAGACCGGACCGGACCCGTTATGGGGATCTTCAGCTAGTTAACGAAAAACCCCATTTCAAACTAAATATTGAAAATCATATCTTCTAGGACGAATGAATCTTTCTGTTGAAATACAGCAATGATTGAAATGAGTTGTTCAGTTTCAGTTTTCGATAATGTTTGCCAAAAAAATTAAACAAAATTTGGTTTATTTTTTCCAAAAAGGAACTGACGAATGAAAATTCGAATACTGAAGATTTTCTCAGGTTAATATTATTTTTATTTTGATTTTTGAATCATTTGTTCGGAGTAAAAAAGAAACTCGAAGATGAAAAAATTAAGATGAATCAATTATGAGATTTTTTCAAAAAAATATTCAACGGAAAAGCATAAGAAAGTATCGATTCCCCTATCAAAAAACACAATCAAGAAAAAAGAATAAAGAATCAACTTCGTAATAACACAATTGATTCCAGGTTCGTCTACATTTTATCTATTAGAATCAAGAAGCAATTCACTGCACTGCAGCATATAATTTTCAAAAATACAGTATTGCCAAAAATTTTTGAAAAGCTCTCATTATTTACAGATCTCATATATCGATAACAAGATCTTTAGGATATCCCTACAACATTTCTAATCAGAATTGAATTCGTACCATAGAGTGCAATAGTTGAAATCATAGGAAACAAAGAAAACGTTATAAGATTATAACTCACGGTTTATCGGTAAAGTCCTTTCCTGTACAAGACCATTGGTCGTATTTCGAATTTTTTCTGCCACAAATATTTCCGCACTGGTCGTATCCACTAAGTCGACCCAAGTCACCTTTGACTAAGGTGTAAATCAAAAATGGCATCTGGAAAAAAAACACGAATTAAAACATATTATGCAATGTCATCGAAAACTAATCAATGAGCATTTGACTCGTAGCGTAATTTTAGAGTATGTTACAAAGTCTGTGAAAGAGAAAACTTTCCAAATCAAACATGTACAACATATTCAAGTATTGAGTACCTGAAAATTTTTACAATTCCCACAAAAATTCAAATATTGAACCAAATAAAAATGGTCGCACCATCCAACTATACAAAACTCATCTAAAAGCGGTGTTGTTGAATTCCATATAAACAGACCAGAAATAATCAATGTTTTTATTCAAAACAAGGTGGTGCTGGGTGGGAAAGTGAAAAAAAACATTAGAACGTATTTAAGCTAACTATATAACAACCAAAACATGTGAAAAATTTGTTCCCATCCCAGAGATTGTACAAAAATTGAAACATTATAAAAATGCACTATGTTCAAAGTTGTAACCGCCGCGAAATGTCAATTTTGGGAAATAATGAAATCAATGATTAGTTTTCCAAAAAGAGCTTGTTCAACTGAAACAACAATGAACGAAACCCACATGTAAGAAAATGATGAATCAAGATCAATGCGTAGGCAATACAAAGTCACATACAAAAATATGTCCGAATATTTTCGTATTTTCATTGAACTGGAATTGTTACGACTGATTCTCGGGCTACTTATGTTTTATTATTATGAGGGGTGTTTTCATAAATGACAAGTGACTTGAAAGGAATTGATTTCTGTACATAACCTAACTTCATTATATTTCCACGAGCAATCTCAAGGCTGATTCATGCAACAATTACACACAAATTACATTAACATTGCATATTGCATTACCATTACATTTTCCCTAAGAAATTGTTGCCGTTCATGCAACACATATTGCATTATAAATTTGTTGTTGCAATCTTCATGTTTTTCATTATAAAGATGTTCATATTAACGAACTGATTCTATTGAGAAACCTTGATCCATAATATTGCGGAATGCTAATAGTATAAACACAAAATTTAACATCACTTAACCTAAAACCATCAAATGACACGTCACTGCACATGCGCATTTGCTGTCTTTAGAAAGAATCGTAATGTAATGGAAATAAAATTGAAAGTTGCCAACTTCTTAGTGCGACTAATTTAATAGTAATGCACTAACGCTTCCACTACAAAATGGGTATTCAACTTTTCTTAAGGTAGATTCATGCAACAATCATCATAATTACATTTACATTACACCATCATTACATTTTCACTAAGAAAATGTTGCCGTTCATGCAACACTCATTACATTATGAAACTGTTGTGGAAATCTTTATGTTTTTCATTTTAAGGATATTCATATCGACGAACTTATTCTATTAAAGCACCTTGATCCGTTATATTGCTGAATACTAATAATATAAACACAAAAATAAACATAACATAACCTAAAACCGTCAAATGACACGTCACTGCACATGCGCAATTGCTGTTTTCATTAAGATTCGTAATGTAATGAAAATAAAGTTAAAAGTTGCCAACTTCTTAAGGCCGGTTCATGCAACAATCATTATCATTACATTAACATTACATTATCATTAAGAAAAGTTGAACACCCATTTTTCAGTGGAAGCGTTCATGCAACACATTAGTGCATTGCAATTACATTAGCCGCACTAAGAAGTTGGCAACTTTTTACTTTATTTCCATTACATTAGTATTCTTAGTGAAGGCAGCAAATGCGCATGTGCAGTGACGTGTCATTTGACGGTTTTAGGTTATGTAATGTTTATTTTTGTGTTTATATCATCAGCTTTCAGCAGTATTATGAATCAAGGTGCCTTAATAGAATTTGTTCTTTCATAAGAATATCTTTATAATGAAAAACATGAAGATTTCAACAACAAATTTATAATGTAATATGTGTTGCATGAACGGCAACATTTTCTTAGTGAAAATATAATGATAATGTAGTGTTAATGTAATGATAATGATTGTTGCATGAATCAGCCTTTAGTGCGACTAATGTAAATGTAATGTACTTATGTGTTGCATGAACGCTTCCACTATAAAATTGGTGTTCAACTTTTCCTAATGATTATGTAATGTTAATGTAATTGATAATGATTGTTGCATGAACCGGCCTTTTTAATGATGATGTAATGTTAATGTAATTATAATGATCGTTGTATGAACCTGCCTTTACTTTGGTAAACAAGTACTAAAGAAAAAATTGTTCTGAATCAATGTTCTATATTTTCATAAATTTGAGTTCTGAATGTCATATGCAAATAAGTATTTGGTATTCAAGGTGAAGATTGAATTGAAGGATTGTTATATTTTCGTGGGGTTATACGAATTAGTGATGTTTGTCGAATCGTTTTTCAATTCAGTCTCTTGTAACTGTGTATTGTATGGGTGACTTTCATTTGATTCTCCTAAATAATCATTTGAGTTGTCCCATTACAGTTAGGATTCAGTTATACATCCTTATCATTTCAACAGTCACTGTTATAATCATAATATCAGATAACTTTCTGTACAAGCATTTCAGTTGCAAAGTTTTGATTTTCAGTCATATATTCGAATATTTGAATACATCATTGGTTCAATTTTATTTTATAGCAGTAATTGAAAATGTGATGAGGCATAACTAGGCCCTAATATACCTTGTTTCGACGATGCAATTTGTCGCTGCAACTCCAGAAAATTGCATGTTTTCGTGCAAGTTTTTCGAGTTGCATGAATCTTTATTGGTGCGATAAGTTGCAGAGACTTGGTAATTTCTGTGGTGAATTTGTTGCCGCAAACTACAAACATGCGCGGAACCATTGTGAGGAATGGTAATTTCGAATAATTCAATTATTTTTCGACACTGAAGAATTCGAATGAATTAATGAGCTGAATTCATGACAATTACAATTATAAGAAATGAATAAAATCATACATCAGTTGTGATAATGTAGGCGATCATCTTGGTAACATTCGGTGCTATTTTTTAACATAGGCAACTGACAGATACAGACATCGTCGAAACAGGCTGTTAGTCACGTATGATTCAAAAATAATGACACCTCGATGTTAATTTCATGGCAGAGAGCTGTCAATTGTCAATATTTGAATAGATATTTTTGTAATAATTTTTTACTCTCAAATGATGATGAGTGAAATCATCAAAACAGAATACTAACTAATGATGCTCGAAAATAAAATTTGGTAATGAGGACAGAACAGCAAAAAAGGTTTACTTCAGGTTAACGAACCAATTCACGCTTAAAAATAGTTTTCTCCGAATAGCTTGAAAATTTGTTTATTACTTGAAAAAATTATTTCTTTAGAATTTAACCGAAGGAAAAAATTGTCATCATTGGTCCAGTGAAAATCCTCGCGTAGGTAACAAAAGAAGCCAGATTTCAAGAAAAATCGAGTTTTAATGTCTTCTACATGTTAATTGGCAACAATTTGAGGTAAGAGATATACGAAGAATCAGAAACATCAAGAAGCTACCTGAATATTTTGGAATATACTGTATATAATAGACTATTGGCATCAATAGAAGTAAGCACGAAATTGGACAGACTTTTTAACGATCGTTGGATAAGGCGCTTGGGAACATGGAATTGGCCAGTGACATCACCCGATCACAATCCATTAGATTTTTATCTGAGAGGAATGTTTGAAGAAAAACCCATACAAAACACCCACGCAATCAAGAGATAAATAATTGTTAGATAGGGTTGCCCAAACCTTTGGGCGAAATGGCAGCTATGTCCGATTTTACTACCGTCAAGCGGCGCTAGTGTAATTTGGGGTCAAACCGCAAAACTCAGCATGCGAGTTCAATCAGTTACATGGGTCAAACTCAAACCAAAATAAACTGTGCTTTATATTTCCTCATGGAATATGGACGAGAAACATGGTTGCTGAACCGTCAAAGCATCAATTAATGAATTTAAATACAAACAGGATTGTTTTTAACCGCGTCGTTTTCGTGTATCAACGGTAATAGACAAGACAAGAGTGATGTAAGATATACCGTTATTATTTTGTCAAACTGTAACAAAATTTGTAACACAACTTTTAGGCCTTGTTATGAGTGGTTATCAGCGGAAAATGAAAATAGGTGGACCGAATATAACGAACAGTTATGAGAGATTACACACAAAAATTCTAAAAGTTGATCAAATCTGCATCAAATCAATAAAAAAATTAGAAATGACGGCTGAGTAACCTCCATCCTATCTAGCACCATTTGCAACAATTTTTCTAGAATACACACCTCTGGATCAATGTAGACCTGTTATATTTGTTTATTACGAATTCATGGGAATTATGAGTAAGTTCCGAAAGTTACTCATCAGACATTTTGAAGCGGTTGTCTGAATAAAAAACTACAAGAATTTAACGGTTTCACTCGAAAAATCGAGTTAGTTTCACAAAGCACTGATAGTTTCGAACTATAACCTGAATAGGTTTGTTAACGAAAGATGGTTTCAAAGTTTCAAACTAGTCGCCAATACAAGTAATCGTCACTGTCAAGTGCTTTTAACTCGTCCTGATTCCATCACATTGATGCCTTCGATAGTTCATACTAGGAACATTCTGCAACCGATGAGGTGTCTCCACCTAATCTTGTGATTGACTTCATTTTTCCCTAGCTCGCACAAGTGTCCACTTCTGAGGGTTCTCATATGTAGGGGGAGACAGCTGGTTATCAAAAACCGATTGCAAAACTCTAACTCAATGTGTGGTAGAAAAATCTCTCAAATATCATACATAATTCTGATGATTGTGCAAAAAGTAAATGGAAGAGTATGAGCCGTTATTAATTTTCTGCTAACGAAGACGTATTTTTAATATGAATGTTTATGATACGAAAGATGAATGATTTGTTTGTGGTAATTCCGATAACAGTTTTGTATTTATCGCTGCTTTCTCACTCCTAAATGATTCACATATACGTTTCTGCAAATATCTGACTTACATTCTAAATTATATTACTCATCAAATACTTATATTATCAAAATCCAAAGTCGTATATGAAATACCATGTATGGACTGTGATTAAGTATACATCAGCCAAACAAAAAAACTTTTGAAAGAAAGGCTAACTGGTAACAAAGGTGACTGCAGAAGAAATATAAGATCATGTGCTCTGACAGATTATACAATCAATTGATTTAGATTATAGGTTGAGTTATGAAAATGTGAAAGTTTTGAAATGGAGACCTATTTGACAAGAGACCTCTAGATGCCAGGCTTATCGGCCAATATTTACCCGAGGGCGGGAAATGAAAAGTTCGAAAAAATACACCACAACGGACTCTGTAACCCTTGGAGCATAAATAAGGCAGTACTGTCTCCTGTCTATTCCGTATGAGTATCGAAGAAAATAATATATCACTCGTGAAGCTGCTATATTGCGATGGCTATAGGCGGAGACCGCACGAACTGTACAGGATGGCAGTAAAATCATAATGGTCTTAGGCGCCTGAATCTAATGTCAGGGATATTAACCCCACTTCGGTAGACGGTAGT
The DNA here is from genome assembly GCA_032362365.1 of Zygogramma bicolorata. Taxonomy (NCBI): domain Eukaryota; kingdom Metazoa; phylum Arthropoda; class Insecta; order Coleoptera; family Chrysomelidae; genus Zygogramma; species Zygogramma bicolorata. The sequence goes on along the minus strand of JAVJAQ010001306.1, from coordinate 57,748 downwards.
TATTATTTTTATTAGTCTAAACCTTCCTTGTCAGGACTGTACGTCCCACTGCTTCGACCCAGAAGGCGAACGAGCTAGTAAAATAACCAATGACCACTCCCCGCACCGCGGTGTAAGTGATCACTGGCTCCGTGAATCTTGAGTCCTGAGTAAACACAACGAACCGAGAATGTAGGTATTCCGCATGTGATCGACCAAGATTTTTGCTGCATTTCGGCATGCCAGTATGGTCTTGGGTTCTGAGAGATGCGTAAATTCTAATACTTTGTTCATTTTACCTCCCCCTTTTGGATGACATTCGTTTCGGCTGGCCAAAAACTCAAAAACGATATCGTCTCTCTGGCGAGCCCTCTGGCTTGTATCTGCCTGGGCGTGGGGAGTGGTAGTTCCAAAAATTTCGGCACATTATATTCTCCACCAGTGACTCAGTATCCTCTGGAGCATAAGACTGTACCGGTGTCCGGTTGATTCAATTCGAGTGCCGAATAAAATAGTAAAGGACTCGTAATTATTATTAACTCCAAACGGCACAGAGCCGCGTATTCGAATCGGTCAAGAATTCTCTGAAAAACAATATGGAAATGCAAAATATTTAAAGAATCCAAAAAATTATTTCGTGTCGAATAATAGTTCCCAACGAGACGGCCCAAAAACTAGGTGCCATTTTATTACTCTAGAGACCGTGTAAAAAGTATGGGGAACGACGTAACTAAGACTATTGGACCACTGCCGTCAATTTCTGTTGGCCCGATTTTCCGCCATAATTAAATGAACATTGCATCTGGAAACGTCATTTTGTATAAAATTATTACTGACGGCATACTGTTTATATTAACAGTAGTAGTTGAAAATTAAATTTAAACTTATTGCCGTCAAGAAAAAATGGCACCGGAAGTCAGGAAAAATTTGGAAAATTTGAAAGTTGAGTATCCATTTTAGTATAAAATCATTATTGACGGCAATAGCATAATTTATTATACTTTGTGATGTTATTTCGTGTTTTATTAATGCCGTCAAAATTTACTGGCACCGGGGTTGAAAAAAGGGGGTGGTAACCCCTTACGTTGAATAGGGTTTTAGTATTATTTCATTACAAAAAATTCCTTAATATTATTAATCTACTTGAGAATACAATATTATAAATTATTGTGCCGTCAATTTTTAATGGCACCGACGGCTATTAAAATTAAAAAAAGTTTATAGCGTACAAGACGTGATTTAATATTGTTGCTGATTAAAACAGATAAACTGTATGCTAAAAAAACAAACTGTTTTCCAAAAATTTTTGACTTTAAAATGTTTTAGTTTTTTACTTTTCACTTTTAGAAGACAAAGTTCGAGTATCTTTGACGTCAGGCTATTTGTTAACAAAAGCATTTATTAATGCTGGATTGATGGCATTTTCAGGAGAGATTGAATTGAAAGAATAAACTTGTAGAAGTCTGCAGATTAAAAATGAAAAGAAAAAAAAAATTATAAAAAAATTATTTTTGTTAGAATTAGTTTATTTATAAATAATAGCACCCCTCGGTAGGTGTTCAGATTCCTAGATTCTTAATCCACGCAATTTCTTTACCTAATTTACTTAGAAAAAGGCCGTCTTCCTGACTTTTTCGTTTTTTCCGAATTTTTAGTTTAATATTTTAGGCTGCAAGCATCAAAGGCGGCCGTCCACCCCCTTTTCTCAACCCCCGGGCCACCAAATTTTGACGGCGATGATAAAAAATCAAATAACATGATAAAATAAAATAAATTTTACAACTGCCGTCAATAATAATTTGATACAAAAATAGTACCTCTACTAGACGTAAATAAACAATTTTTCTGACTTCGTTTACTTTTTTTTTTGACGGCACCAACTTTAAATCTTTTTTTTATTGATTTTGATGTGAAATATAATATTTTTGTAAGTGCCAAACACTATGCAAAAATTCTGCACCCAGGGTGCCCGAGGTTGGGGTGACCACCCTTTTTTTCAACCCCGGTGCCAGTAAATTTTGACGGCATTAATAAAACACGAAATAACATCAAAAAGTATAATAAATTATGCTATTGCCGTCAATAATGATTTGATACTAAAATGGATACTCAACTTTCAAATTTTCAAAATTTTTCCTGACTTCCGGTGCCATTTTTTTTTGACGGCAATAAGTTTAAATTTAATTTTTAACTACTACTGTTAATATAAACAGTATGCCGTCAGTTATAATTTTATACAAAATGACGTTTCCAGATGCAATGTTTATTTCATTATGGCGGAAAATCGGGCCACCAGAAATTGACGGCAGTGGTCCAAAAGTCTTAGTTACGTCGTTCCCCATACTTTTTACACGGTCTCTAGAGTAATAAAATGGCACCTAGTTTTTGGGCCGTCTCGTTGGGAACTATAAGAGAGTACTGGAGAATATTCTGTTGTTTCGACTGTTATATCGTGTCTCGTATGGCATGAAGTGAATGACTATTGCCAGTAAGTCGTCGTTATCACGTGGATTTCAATTGGACGCGATGGAAATATTCGACTGATCTGTTCTGCCGTCCAAAATATTTTGAAAAATTCTACCGTTCTGTTCTGTCGCGAACAATTTTCAAGATTTTTATTCATTTCATGGGGTAACGAGACTGGTTTTGCTTCATTCACCAATGAATAGAAACATCACCGCCTATTAAAAAAGATAATAACGTTTCCATGAATGTTTATTTGTACAAATACTTAACGGCCCATACAAATGATAATTACGTCAATTTTACGATAGCTTATTAGCAGTTCCAGTTGTTAAAATATCATTGTTGTAGAACAATATAATTGAGGACACTTTTCCATTGACATTAAAAATGAAATTATACAGATCCAAGCAAATTCTTTCAAACAAGACTGACAGCCAAGCTGTTATCTAATTCTAAACAATAAAACACAGCTTGAACACATGATATTATGCGTTGCTCTATTACATCAGACTAAGGTTTGAAAATACTTCAAGGTGGAAACCACATCTCCTGCCCAAGGGCTTATATGCAGGTTGCGAGTCAGAAGATAAAATGAGAGAATATGGCTACGATTGTTCGTTGTATAGATCTGGACAAGACAGCGTGCTGGGAAAAGTAGTGAAATACGAGCTCAAAAACGTTCCCACCCTTTCCGGGGTCTAGCTCAACTGATACTTAATCCACTTGGTTGAAAATGTCCAGAGCCTCATATACTACACCGTGTTTGAGGTGCTTGCTGTCTATGGTGCGCTCTAATACCGGAGATTCCACGTGTTTATTGACTCTTCGGTAGAAAAAACTTGAAGAATTTGTTGGCCAGCTTACGAATATGATCTGTTAATGTTTCTTTTTTTGTCATATCTCGCAACTCCTCCAGTCGAATGTATCTATCACTGTTAGTGATAATACGAAGGACCTTGTTCTGCATCCTTTCGAGTCTCATCAGAGGAGTCTTCTTAAGGCTGCAGAACACTGGTCAGACGTACAGCATAGATGGTCTGATAACTTGCTTGTATATCAGCACCTTGTTGTTCACAATCGGCGTGAAGGTGGCCACGAGTTTCTATCCACGAATTTGTCGCGTCGCGCTGCCGAAGTCGACCGCCAGCGGCTCCCAAAATGTATCACGAACTCGTGGATGATCCACGAATTCGCCCAACGATCAAGTCGTTTTCTTCTTATAAGATTATATATACCTTTGTGGAAAGGCAGGGAAAATGTAAAAACACTCGTGGATGAGAATCTTTTGATGCACTCCAACTGAGAGATAATTCAAAACCATTTCATATTTGAAAAATCTCGTGGATGGAAAATTCTTAACACGAATCTACACTATTTGATGAGCTGAATAAGACGCACATATCGAAAGATTATGTCGGGCAGTCACTAACCCCCCACCCCTACTTTAATAAAATTCAAAATAATTCATAATCTCACTCGAAAGTCTCGTGGAGAAACTTTTTCAGCACGATTCTGTACTTCTCGATGTGCGGTATAAGATCTACATATCGAACGTTTATGTCGGGCAGTCACTAACCCCCCACTCCTACTTTGAGAAAATTTAAAATTATTCAGTATCTCGTTCAAATGTCTCGTGGATGGAACTTTTTCTACATGAATCCATACTTCTTGATGTGCAGAATAAGATCCACATATCGAATGATTTTGTCGGGCAGTAACTTACCCCCACTCCTACTTTGAAATAATTAAAATCAATTCATTATTCCATTCAAAAGTCTCGTGGATGGAACTTTTTCTACATGAATCCATACTTCTTGATGTGCAGAATAAGATCCACATATCGAATGATTTTGTCGGGCAGTAACTTACCCCCACTCCTACTTTGAAATAATTAAAATCAATTCATTATTCCATTCAAAAGTCTCGTGGATGGAACTTCTTTTACATGAATCCATACTTCTTGATGTGCAGAATAAGATCCACATATCGAATGATTTTGTCGGGCAGTCACTTACCCCCACTCCTACTTTGAAATAATTAAAATCAATTCATTATTCCATTCAAAAGTCTCGTGGATGGAACTTTTTCAACATGAATCCATACTTCTTGATGTGCAGAATAAGATCCACATATCGAATGATTTTGTCGGGCAGTAACTTACCCCCACTCCTACTTTGAAATAATTAAAATCAATTCATTATTCCATTCAAAAGTCTCGTGGATGGAACTTTTTCTACATGAATCCATACTTCTTGATGTGCAGAATAAGATCCACATATCGAATGATTTTGTCGGGCAGTAACTTACCCCCACTCCTACTTTGAAATAATTAAAATCAATTCATTATTCCATTCAAAAGTCTCGTGGATGGAACTTTTTCAACATGAATCCATACTTCTTGATGTGCAGAATAAGATCCACATATCGAATGATTTTGTCGGGCAGTAACTCACCCCCACTCCTACTTTGAAATAATTAAAATCAATTCATTATTCCATTCAAAAGTCTCGTGGATGGAACTTTTTCTACATGAATCCATACTTCTTGATGTGCAGAATAAGATCCACATATCGAATGATTTTGTCGGGCAGTCACTCACCCCCACTCCTACTCTGAAATAATTTTAAACAATCCATTATTTCATTCGAAAGTCTAGTGGATGGAACTTTTTCTACATGAATCCATACTTCTTGATGTGCAGAATAAGATCCACATATCGAATGATTTTGTCGGGCAGTAACTTACCCCCACTCCTACTTTGAAATAATTAAAATCAATTCATTATTCCATTCAAAAGTCTCGTGGATGGAACTTTTTCAACATGAATCCATACTTCTTGATGTGCAGAATAAGATCCACATATCGAATGATTTTGTCGGGCAGTAACTTACCCCCACTCCTACTTTGAAATAATTAAAATCAATTCATTATTCCATTCAAAAGTCTCGTGGATGGAACTTTTTCTACATGAATCCATACTTCTTGATGTGCAGAATAAGATCCACATATCGAATGATTTTGTCGGGCAGTCACTAACCCCCCACTCCTACTTTGAGAAAATTTAAAATTATTCATTATCTCGTTCAAAAGTCTCGTGGATGGAACTTTTTCAACATGAATCCATACTTCTTGATGTGCTGCAAAAATCCACATATTGAATGATTATGTCGGGTAGTCAATCGGGCAGTTACTAACCCCAAACTTCTTTTTTTCATCTTGAACCAGTATGGGAATACCTACAACAAATGCTTAGGCTAACTATTATATTGGTTTATCAACCATGGTATGTCCGAACGTAATCATATTAATGCTGTGTGTCATTCACGAGCAATTTTCATTTTTGTATAAGCCATGGCTTTCGAGCTAATAGGGGCTTGTATAAGCCATGACTTTCGAGCTAATAGGGACTTCATACTGTTACAGAAGTTCCTAGCGCCGGCCCTGTCGTCGATAAACGCAAATTAGTGTGACGGTTTGAAGGAAGATTATTTACGAGCGATACCTCGTCAGGTGTGGAGTATTCGATTATCGGGATTTCTCTGGGGACTTCATACTGTTACAGAAGTTCCTAGCGCCGGCCCTGTCGTCGATAAACGCAAATTAGTGTGACGGTTTGAAGGAAGATTATTTACGAGCGATATCTCGTCAGGTGTGGAGTATTCGATTATCGGGATTTCTCTGGAGGATTCACCATCTGTGAGAGCGGGTATAAATACAAGAAGAGCCACCCACCGCTGAAGCGGAATTTCTATTAGAGAGAGTTCATCAGAGTACAGAGCGCTGGATAGTTGCGGAGCAGTTCTAGTGATTGTATTGTTATAAAGAGTTGTAATGAAAAAAGTAAAGTGTTGTTTGAGGTTTAAATCGACGAACCTAAGGAATTATCGTAACAATACTTTGAAATTTTTAATGCCCCTCTGTGCCACCTATTCTGCACATCAAGAAGTATGGATTCATGTAGAAAAAGTCCCATCCACGAAACTTTTGAATGAAATAATGGATCGTTTTAAATTATTCAAAAGTAGGAGTGGGGGTGAGTGACTGCCCGACAAAATCATTCGATATGTGGATCTTATTCTGCACATCAAGAAGTATGGATTCATGTAGAAAAAGTTCCATCCACGAGACTTTCGAATGAAATAATGGATTGTTTAAAATTATTTTAGAGTAGGAGTGGGGGTGAGTGACTGCCCGACAAAATCATTCGATATGTGGAACTTATTCTGCACATCAAGAAGTATGGATTCATGTAGAAAAAGTTCCATCCACTAGACTTTCGAATGAAATAATGGATTGTTTAAAATTATTTCAGAGTAGGAGTGGGGGTGAGTGACTGCCCGACAAAATCATTCGATATGTGGATCTTATTCTGCACATCAAGAAGTATGGATTCATGTAGGAAAAGTTTCATCCACGAGACTTTTAAATGAAATAATGGATCGTTTTGAATTATTTCAGAGTAGGAGTGGGGATGAGTGACTGCCCGACAAAATCATTCGATATGTGGATCTTATTCTGCACATCAAGAAGTATGGATTCATGTAGGAAAAGTTCCATCCACTAGACTTTCGAATGAAATAATGGATTGTTTAAAATTATTTCAGAGTAGGAGTGGGGGTGAGTGACTGCCCGACAAAATCATTCGATATGTGGATCTTATTCTGCACATCAAGAAGTATGGATTCATGTAGGAAAAGTTTCATCCACGAGACTTTCGAATGAAATAATGGATCGTTTTGAATTATTTCAGAGTAGGAGTGGGGGTGAGTGACTGCCCGACAAAATCATTCGATATGTGGATCTTATTCTGCACATCAAGAAGTATGGATTCATGTAGGAAAAGTTCCATCCACTAGACTTTCGAATGAAATAATGGATTATTTAAAATTATTTCAGAGTAGGAGTGGGGGTGAGTGACTGCCCGACAAAATCATTCGATATGTGGATCTTATTCTGCACATCAAGAAGTATGAATTCATGTAGAAAAAGTTCCATCCACGAGACTTTCGAATGAAATGATGGATTGTTTGAAATTATTTCAGAGTAGGAGTGGGGGTGAGTGACTGCCCGACAAAATCATTCGATATGTGGATCTTATTCTGCACATCAAGAAGTATGGATTCATGTAGAAAAAGTTTCATCCACGAGACTTTCGAATGAAATGATGGATTGTTTGAAATTATTTCAGAGTAGGAGTGGGGATGAGTGACTGCCCGACAAAATCATTCGATATGTGGATCTTATTCTGCACATCAAGAAGTATGGATTCATGTAGAAAAAGTTTCATCCACGAGACTTTCGAATGAAATGATGGATTGTTTGAAATTATTTCAGAGTAGGAGTGGGGGTGAGTGACTGCCCGACAAAATCATTCGATATGTGGATCTTATTCTGCACATCAAGAAGTATGGATTCATGTAGAAAAAGTTCCATCCACGAGACTTTTAAATGAAATAATGGATCGTTTTGAATTATTCAAAAGTAGGAGTGGGGGTGAGTGACTGCCCGACAAAATTATTCGATATGTGGATCTTATTCTGCACATCAAGAAGTATGGATTCATGTAGAAAAAGTTTCATCCACGAGACTTTCGAATGAAATGATGGATTGTTTGAAATTATTTCAGAGTAGGAGTGGGGATGAGTGACTGCCCGACAAAATCATTCGATATGTGGATCTTATTCTGCACATCAAGAAGTATGGATTCATGTAGAAAAAGTTTCATCCACGAGACTTTCGAATGAAATGATGGAATGTTTGAAATTATTTCAGAGTAGGAGTGGGGGTGAGTGACTGCCCGACAAAATCATTCGATATGTGGATCTTATTCTGCACATCAAGAAGTATGGATTCATGTAGAAAAAGTTCCATCCACGAGACTTTTAAATGAAATGATGGATCGTTTTGAATTATTCAAAAGTAGGAGTGGGGATGAGTGACTGCCCGACAAAATTATTCGATATGTGGATCTTATTCTGCACATCAAGAAGTATGGATTCATGTAGAAAAAGTTTCATCCACGAGACTTTCGAATGAAATGATGGATTGTTTGAAATTATTTCAGAGTAGGAGTGGGGATGAGTGACTGCCCGACAAAATCATTCGATATGTGGATCTTATTCTGCACATCAAGAAGTATGGATTCATGTAGGAAAAGTTCCATCCACGAGACTTTTAAATGGAATAATGGATCGTTTTGAATTATTCAAAAGTAGGAGTGGGGGTGAGTGACTGCCCGACAAAATCATTCGATATGTGGATCTTATTCTGCACATCAAGAAGTATGGATTCATGTAGGAAAAGTTCCATCCACGAGACTTTTAAATGGAATAATGGATCGTTTTGAATTATTCAAAAGTAGGAGTGAGGGTGAGTGACTGCCCGACAAAATTATTCGATATGTGGATCTTATTCTGCACATCAAGAAGTATGAATTCATGTAGAAAAAGTTCCATCCACGAGACTTTCGAATGAAATAATGGATTGTTTAAAATTATTTCAGAGTAGGAGTGGGGGTGAGTGACTGCCCGACAAAATTATTCGATATGTGGATCTTATTCTGCACATCAAGAAGTATGAATTCATGTAGAAAAAGTTCCATCCACGAGACTTTCGAATGAAATGATGGATTGTTTGAAATTATTTCAGAGTAGGAGTGGGGATGAGTGACTGCCCGACAAAATCATTCGATATGTGGATCTTATTCTGCACATCAAGAAGTATGGATTCATGTAGGAAAAGTTCCATCCACGAGACTTTTAAATGAAATAATGGATCGTTTTGAATTATTCAAAAGTAGAAGTGGGGGTGAGTGACTGCCCGACAAAATTATTCGATATGTGGATCTTATTCTGCACATCAAGAAGTATGAATTCATGTAGAAAAAGTTCCATCCACGAGACTTTCGAATGAAATGATGGATTGTTTGAAATTATTTCAGAGTAGGAGTGGGGATGAGTGACTGCCCGACAAAATCATTCGATATGTGGATCTTATTCTGCACATCAAGAAGTATGGATTCATGTAGAAAAAGTTTCATCCACGAGACTTTCGAATGAAATGATGGATTGTTTGAAATTATTTCAGAGTAGGAGTGGGGATGAGTGACTGCCCGACAAAATCATTCGATATGTGGATCTTATTCTGCACATCAAGAAGTATGGATTCATGTAGGAAAAGTTCCATCCACGAGACTTTTAAATGAAATAATGGATCGTTTTGAATTATTCAAAAGTAGGAGTGGGGGTGAGTGACTGCCCGACAAAATTATTCGATATGTGGATCTTATTCTGCACATCAAGAAGTATGAATTCATGTAGAAAAAGTTCCATCCACGAGACTTTCGAATGAAATGATGGATTGTTTGAAATTATTTCAGAGTAGGAGTGGGGATGAGTGACTGCCCGCCAAATCATTCGATATGTGGATCTTATTCTGCACATCAAGAAGTATGGATTCATGTAGAAAAAGTTTCATCCACGAGACTTTCGAATGAAATGATGGATTGTTTGAAATTATTTCAGAGTAGGAGTGGGGATGAGTGACTGCCCGACAAAATCATTCGATATGTGGATCTTATTCTGCACATCAAGAAGTATGGATTCATGTAGAAAAAGTTTCATCCACGAGACTTTCGAATGAAATGATGGATTGTTTGAAATTATTTCAGAGTAGGAGTGGGGATGAGTGACTGCCCGACAAAATCATTCGATATGTGGATCTTATTCTGCACATCAAGAAGTATGGATTCATGTAGAAAAAGTTTCATCCACGAGACTTTCGAATGAAATAATGGATTGTTTAAAATTATTTCAGAGTAGGAGTGGGGGTGAGTGACTGCCCGACAAAATCATTCGATATGTGGATCTTATTCTGCACATCAAGAAGTATGGATTCATGTAGAAAAAGTTCCATCCACGAGACTTTTAAATGAAATAATGGATCGTTTTGAATTATTCAAAAGTAGGAGTGGGGGTGAGTGACTGCCCGACAAAATTATTCGATATGTGGATCTTATTCTGCACATCAAGAAGTATGAATTCATGTAGGAAAAGTTCCATCCACGGGACTTTTAAATGAAATAATGGATCGTTTTGAATTATTCAAAAGTAGGAGTGGGGGTGAGTGACTGCCCGACAAAATTATTCGATATGTGGATCTTATTCTGCACATCAAGAAGTATGAATTCATGTAGAAAAAGTTCCATCCACGAGACTTTCGAATGAAATAATGGATTGTTTAAAATTATTTCAGAGTAGTAGTGGGGGTGAGTGACTGCCCGACAAAATCATTCGATATGTGGATCTTATTCTGCACATCAAGAAGTATGGATTCATGTAGGAAAAGTTCCATCCACGAGACTTTTGAATTAAATAATGGATCGTTTTGAATTATTCAAAAGTAGGAGTGGAGGTAAGTGACTGCCCGACAGATTATTCGATATGTGGATCTCATTCTGCACATCAAGAAGTATGGATTAATGTTAAAAAAGTTCCATCCACGTGATTTTTAAATGAAATAATGAATTGTTTTAAATTTTCCCAAAGTAGGAGTGGGGGTAAGTGACTGCCCGACGAAATCATTCGATATGTGGATTTTATTCTGCACATCAAGAAGTATGAATTGAAAAATGTTCCATCCATGAGACTTTTGAATGAAATAATGAATTGTTTTGAATTTTTCCAAAGTAGGAGTGGGGGTTAAGTGACTGCCCGACAAAATCATTCGATATGTGGATCTTATTCAGCACATCGAGAAGTACAGAATCGTGCAGAAAATGTTCCATTCACGAGACTTTTGAGTGAGATTATAAATTATTTCGAATTTTATAAACGTATAGGAGTGAGGGGTTAGTGACTCCCCGACATAATCTTTCGATATGTTCGTCTTATTCTGCATATCAAGAAGTGTAGGTTCGTGTTAAAAATGTTCCATTCACGACATTTTTCGAATATGAAATGGTTTTGATTTCTCTCTGAGTTGGAGTGCATCAAAAGATTCTCATCTACGAGTCTTTCTACATTTGTCCTGCCTTTCCACATATACAATAAGATGAAAACGACTTGATCGTTGGGCGAATTCGTGAACTATCCACGAGTTCGTCATACATTTTGGGAGCCGCTGGCGGTCGACTTCGGCAGCGCAACGCGACAAACTCGTGGATAGAAACTCGTGGCCACCTTCACACTCGTTTGTTCACACTAAGTTTGGAATTTCGTGCAATGAGGGGGTAGTTGCGTTTGATTACAGCTCCTGTCCTCTGAATTGCCAAACTAATGTACCTGTGAAAGTTCAGGCGCCTGTCCAAAGTCATTCCCAGATATTTAACGCTTTCTGGCTCTTCCACTCGTCTGTCCAACATATTCATGTAAAATTGAATTAGTTCGGGACACTCTTGACAATATTATAACGAGATTTCTGGAGTTCCCAAATAAAACTACAAACAACACTAAACTATATTTATGAACTTCACTATAAAATACAACTACTGCAGTGACTCTAAAATCGCTTCAAAAACACTGAGAATTCTCAACTGACTAAAACATCCAACAATCTTCACATAAAACTTCAACTCCCTACTAGACTCCTGCACAAAGCTCCACTAAGTTCTAAATTCTCAAATCTCAATACTCCATGTTGAAAAAAAACACCTCGCTTTTATACTCAGTTCGAATAGGAAAAAAAAAACATGCAAATTCATCTATTCGCTTCTCGACGACGAGGAGAATATTCACATGGTGGACGTCTCTCGATACGACGATCAATTCAAGTTGAGATCCCTTCATGGAATCAAGTAAGTATGCAAATTTACTTTTTTTTATGATGGTCAGCGGAGGCGTTAGGGGACCTATTTCGGTTTCGTAATAATATAATAAATCAAATAATACTGATAAACTATACTGTACTGTACATTCCTATCAGTACTAGTACTATCACTATTGTTAGTATTTACTATAACTCCTTTCGTTTTTTAGTTGAGTACGAGTTCTCGATCTGTATAGACGTATTGATTTGCTACTGTATGTTTTGTTCATTTTTGGTGGCAAAACAAAGGAATTTGGTGTTTTTTTTTTATACTGCTTCGTGTGTGTGTTGTGAACTGGTTTTTTGCTGTGTACCTGTTTGGCCTCAATTGCAGTTGCATCCTCCTTACACACATCTGGAGTAAATTTGGAGTGCACCAAGTATATCTTGTTAATTTGTCATAATTCCATTTCATACATCATCTTGGCTTTTTTTGTACCGATAAGGCTGAAACAGTTTTTTGCCGTGTACTCGGTTTCAATTATCGTCGCACAAATCAAAACAATGGATCATCCTACCAGTGGTGGAGTTAGTGTGGATTCTCAGTTACATCTGATAACAACTCAGCTTTCACAATTAAATCAGAGTCTGAACGATGTTCGTTCTATCCTACTCCTGCAATCTGAGAAACTGGATACTTGCATTCTCAAGGTTAATGCGCTGGAAAGTGATAATATCACGATCCATTCGAAAATGTCTGAACTCGAGGAAAAGCTTCAGGTATTGGACCCAGCTGATTTGCATGCTGAGATAAGAATGAGAATAGAGAAAGAGAAGAATATAGTTTTGTTTGGTATCGAGGAATCGGCCGATATCAATTTGGTTGTTACTGAAGTTATTAATAAAACTGTATATCCCGCTATTTTGAAAATTAACAGAATCATACGAATTGGCCAAGCAGCTATTGATAAAGTACGACCTATAAGAGTTGAGTTTTTCAATAGGGATGATGCTTTGAAAGTATTGAGGAATAAGTCAAATTTACCTATAAATGCGTATCCTCATTTAAAAGTGAAAAACGACTATACGCTCAGACAAAGAAAGGAATTCAGTGCAGTATATAGAGAACTTGAGCAGAAAAAATCAGCTGGTGAAAATGTTGCAATAAAATTTTCTAATGGCTTTCCTAGAATCGTTCACGTGTCGAACAAAAGGACCCGCCCTGCTGACTCCCCTCCTATACATAATGTAGCGAAAATCAACAAGAAGGATTTAAGCAAACAAAAAAACTCCGCATAAATTTTTGGAACTGTCATGGATTACAAAATTTGGATAACTTTGAATGTGATGTGGATTGTATTGATGTCCTTTGTTTGAGCGAGACTTGGATCACGACTGAATTAACTGTTCCGCCCTGTCTTTCGAATCACTTTAATGTTTTATGTTCCGTTGCTGTTAAGGAAAAATCATTGGGTAGACCTAGTGGGGGTCTATGCATCTTTTATAACGTTGGTTTTCGTGTAAAATTATTGAACAAAAGTCCTTGGTGGATTTTCTGCTTGCTTTCTTCCAATCTGAGGCTCAGGTCTTTTATACATAATGAATAATCTTCTGTGTCCTCTATATATATATGTATATTTTTTTCCTTAAGAATACGATATTGTGTCACTTGTTAGTTCTTTTTGTGTATTTTTTTTCCCTCTTACTCGACTCTTGCTGTAAAACCATGTTTTCAGAAGCAATAAAGGTATTATTATTATTATTATTATTAACTTCTTTCGTTTTCTGACATACATCCCAATGTCTTTTCATCCGTTCAACAGTTCCTCGTAATTAAAAATTGTAATTTTTTACTGATCACTGCTTCCCGTTATTCTTTCTGATTCATTCGATCTCCAAATGAAACATTGTCGAAAATGTTTTTTTTTCTACCACTATTCAACTATCTTTCGGAAACACACGGTTCGAACCATAAAAGATAGGAACACCCGAGGGGTTGACCAATGAGGGAAAATGTGTACACTGGAATTCTCGTAAACCGGAATTCCCTCGGAATTCCTACAGAAAAAATATGTCAATTTGAAGAAATATCGATGAAATTTCAGAACTGAATGACGGAAATAGTGGGAATTCCGGGTAATAGTGGGAATTCCGGGTAATGGTGGGAATTCTGGGTAATAGTGGGAATTCCGGAGGAATTCCGAGGAAACCCGACGAAATATGAAAGATATATTTCGGAACATGTACTCAAAAGTTTTTTTCGGGATTTCTTAGTGGAACATACACTTTAGACTTATAAGTAGACCATATCATGATTATGACACAATCTGAATAATATCGAATTATACATATCGAGGCTGGTATTTATTATATCGGAAACAAAATTAATCATCTATACAATGCAACGTCACAATCGGAAAATAAAGGGAACGGATCGTCTGATTCCACTCAGGTTTGTTTAATTAGCATCATTTTTCCTGAAATTTTACCTTATTGAATCAAGTTCTGAATCCGTTGGAATAAATACGAATAAAAAAAATACAATTTGTCATTGAAAAAAATACGGTATTTTATGGTCTATAGAGTAAGTTCTATTATTTTCAACCGCTTATTTGTGCTAAATGATTACAGGATATTCAATTTGTGGGGAAAATCCTTTTTATACGTTTTCGTTATCGCTTGTAAAGCAAAAATAAACTGTAAGCCTTCAACATTACCTACTAGGAAAATAAAAAAATATTTTTCATCCCTGTGTTCACCCTGTATAAATTCAAATTGGACAGGTGTCTCTGAACCACAATCTATCCCATCATCTATTCATCACAAACCGATAAATTATATAAACCCGTCCGAATAACATGACGGACCTGCAGAAAATCTCCAGAAATCATACAAAGACTGCAGTCATTGACTATATAACTCAGATCGTATAACGCGAGCTATAACCGTCTTATTTCAGTTTCGCTGGCAACAATGAAGACAACCAGTGTTTTGTCTGCCAATTATGATCTAATCTCACTCCCACAATCAAGGTCGTCTCTTCGTCTGATAGAGTGAAATTTAAAGACACGTAATTTTTGAAATATTGAGGAAAATAATGGCAGAAGCAGAGGTGACCCTCGGGTTGACCCCCAAAAAAAACACAAACTACGACACAAAGTTTTTTTGGGTTGTTTCACATGCCCAATTCATATATATTCGAATCAGAAAGAGGTACTATTCCATTTAAACATGTTATTGAATTATTTGAAAAAACTACCCCCAACCACACCCCTCTCGAGGGCTCACAAACTAAGACACAGTTTTTTTGGGTTGTTTCACATGCCTAATCCATATATTTGAATCAGAATTAGTCACTGTTCCATTGAAAGAAGTTATCGAATTATTTGGAAAAACTACCCCCAACTACACCCCGGAATTCCCCGGAATTGCTATCAATTGTACACTGGAATTCCCATGTGGTCAACCCCTCGGGAACACCCAATTTACTTATGAACCTATGCCCGTATTTTTCTGTTGTGCCAGGAATGCCGCGGTACGCTACCGAAAATTTTGCCCAAAGATATTTGTTGGCTTGATTTGTAAAATAATCTCCTCGACGGCCTCTCAAAACAGAGAAAACGTGTTTTTTTGCAACTCTGGGTCCAAGAGATATGCTAGACACTTTTTAGTGGTACTTTTCAAAAGAACGTCTCAGTAATAATGCTCATCCGGAAACGTATTTTCTGTTTCATTACACGAATTATAACCTTCCCTCTTGATCCGTACGCTGTTCCCTGAACATTACAGAATTGTCCATCGTTCCATCGTATATAGGCGGACGACGCCTCATTGAATTGTCGTCAGCTTCAGCCTGGAATGCCCGGAACCAGCATGCAAGTGTGTGCGCCCCAATATTTGAAAAGTAATTTTGGCAGTCGTATAACCGAAAGCCTATGGAAAATTTATTTTGCGAAGAACCATGAACTTACACCAGCCGGATATAATTCGATTCCCTTCGTGGAATGTACCAGTGAAGTAGCTGTTGCTTGATAGGTGTCCCATTAACTTTTTGAAGTAGATATTGACCTGAAAAAATTCTTCAAAACAAGATTTGATATCCCTAATTGAACTTCAAAGTGAAACATAAATTTATAAGTTAATAACGAGGGGTTGACCACATGGGAATTCCGGTGTACAATTGATAGGAATTCCGGGGAATTCCGAGGAAATTTCGAGGGAATTCCGGGGGAATTCCGAAAAATTTCTAAAGAAACTATAGGGCTTATTATTAGGTAACTTCAATTTATTCGCGCAATAATAAAAAAGCATACAGTAAAAGTTCAATATTTATATAAAATCGTAATTCAAAAACAAAACACCGGTGTGAAGTAATCCATTTCCACTGGACGAAGAAAGTTAGGACCTTTATTGTTTTGAAAGAGTTTGTGGCGGATTTCCAATTTGAAATACATTTTGTTAGCGACAAAGACAAATAAGCCTGATGACAACAATCTTCATGATCTGATAGACATCTGATATGTCCCTGGAGGGGTGTGTTGGGGAAGTTTTTGCAAATGAGTCAATAACTTCTTTCAGTGAAATAGTACCTCATTCTTATTCAAATATATGAATAAGGCATGTAAAACAACCCAAAAAACTTTGCCCATAGTTTGTGCGGCCTCGAGTGGGGTGTGGTTGGGGGTAGTTTTTTCAAATAATGCGATAACTTATTTCAATGGAATAGTACCCCATTCTGATTCGAATATATATGAATTGGGCTTGTGAAACAGCCCAAAAAAAACTTTGTGTAGTAGTTTGTGTGTTTGTTTTTGGGGTCAACCTCTGCGACTGCCATTATTTTCCTCGATATTTCAAAAATGACGTGTCTTGAAATTTCACTCTACAAAACGAAGGGACGCCCTTGATTGTGAAAGAAAGAGGCAGACAAAACATAGGTTGTCTACATTGTTGCCATTGAAATAAGACGGTTATAGCCCGCGTTATACGATCTGAGTTATATTGTCAATGACTGCAGTCTTTGTATGATTTCTGGAGTTTCTTTGCAGCTCCATCATGTTATTTGGACGGTTTTATATAATTTATCGGTTTGTAATAAAAAAGTGATCGGATATATTGTGGTTCAGTGTCAACTGTACTCATTTGAGTTTATACAGTGTGAACACAACGGTGAAAACTTTTTCTAGAGATCAATTACCCTAACACCAAACTAGAAGAAAATTGATACTACAGTATCAATTTTCTTCTGAAGATGCTAACCTTGTTAGCGAAACGCGCGTCGAGTGCAAAAATATCAGTTTGGTGTTAGGGTAATTGATCTCTAGGAAAAGTTTCAACTTTTACACCAAAGGTTTCAAATCTCATCGTTAACACCGGTGAAAAATATTTCTTTATTTTCCTAGTAGGTGATGTTGAAGGATTGTCAATAATTTTTAATATTATGGAATATACGTTTTTGGAAAACAGTTTATTTTTGCTTTATAAGCGATGACAAAAACATACAAAAAGGATTTTCTCCACAGATTGAGTATCCCGTAATCATTTAGCGGTTGAAAATAATAGGACTTACTCAATAGACCATAAAATACCGTGTTTTTTTCAATGAGGAATTGTATTTTTTCGATAATTATTTATTCTAACGGAATCAGAAATCTCAGGAAAAATGATGCTGCACCTGAGTGGAATCAGACGATCTGTTCCCTTTATTTTACGATTGGGACGTTGCATTATATAGATGATTTATTTCGTTTACGATATAATAAATACACAGTGTACACATTTTTCCTCAGTGGTCAACCCCTCGGTTAATAATATTCGTTCGATAAGGTCAGTCTCTCGGTCAGTCTAGTACGAAACTGCAGTAACGTGAGTTACAAATATGTGGTATAAAAAAATAGGAAGTTTTACGATGATCTCTTACCACATAGTAACGATTACATCTACCAACTTCTTGTTTCTGGACTGACTGATCTATTTATGGGTCATCTAATTTTGTGAAGCTATTTTGAATCGGTTGGTGTAGTGAAATCGAAAGCAACGGAGACAACGACTCCTTGGATCAGAGGAAAATTCGTATGAAACGGTATAGTGATAGGGGGGATATTAATTTTTCAATCGAACCTCGTATTCTGTATACAGGGTGTCCCAAACTCAATGGCCTATTAGACATCTCTGGAAAACGGGACATAGGATTATTTTGAAAAATTGAATTCTTGGGAAATCAGTTCTGTTCTATCGATATAAAATATTTTCAGCGCTGCAACGTTGCCGCTTATATTGAAAAGTAGCAACAACTTTGATATTTTAAATGGGACACCCTATATATTATTGCATTTCTCGCTGTGTTATTGCTTTCTGATTATTTTTGTATAATACTTCCCTATACCTATCTTTAGTGGTTTTCGAG
The DNA here is from genome assembly GCA_032362365.1 of Zygogramma bicolorata. Classification (NCBI taxonomy): domain Eukaryota; kingdom Metazoa; phylum Arthropoda; class Insecta; order Coleoptera; family Chrysomelidae; genus Zygogramma; species Zygogramma bicolorata. The sequence continues at coordinate 39,153 of JAVJAQ010001306.1, read as the reverse complement.
AAATTCATTGATTTCCTTATTTTTTGTGCGAAACGTAGCTTTAATAAAATGCTTATTATTGCGGTATTTGGATTCAAAGACAGCTGAAACTTTGAATGTAGTTTGACAATGCCCTGTGTATTAGTTGTGTCTGAGGAAATTTTTTCTCTATTATACAGGGTCGTTCAAAATTTGTGAATTCACCGACACATACAAAAGTGGTGAAAAGTGCATTTTTTCAAATGGAACATCCTGTATATTATCGAAAATCCTGAAAGACAATTGAAGTTCCTTCCAAATGATGTGTCATGTTCTTATACCTAAATAGTCAGGTTTTCGAAATAAATGCAAGTTTCTATAAAAATTGTATTATTTTGACATATTTTGTATTAGGTAGCTACGAAATGTCATGGAACATGTCATTATGAAAATTCGACAATTAATGCATCAATGATGAAACGTCAGCAACGTAAATTTGATTAGAAAAGAATCAAAATGGACGGCAAACTTTATCCAAATTTACCGCATATGAATAGAAAAAAATTCAGAAGAATTGAAGGGAATTATGCTGTGTGTGTAAACAATTTCCATTTTTATTCTTTTCTAATCAAATTTACGATATTGAAAGAGCAAACGTTTTATTATTGATGCATTAATTGTCGAATTTTCATAATGACATGTTCCATGACATTTCATAGCCATCTCATACAAATTATGTCGAAATAATACAATTTTTATATAAACTTGTATTTATGAATTGTTACGTGCTTCCGGGCTTCTGAGCCGTGGGCAACAGGTTTTAAGGCCTGACGTTTCGTCTGCATCTGCGGCAGACATTTTCAAAGGCGATGCGGCAATGGTCGAAGTATCTCGCAGCAGAGAAGGATACTTCGACCATAACAATTCATTAGTTGCCGGCCGTGAAAGTCTTCAATCTTTGATGAAACTTGTATTTATTTCGGAAACCTGACTATTTAGGTATACGAACATGACACATCATTTGAAAGGAACTTCAATTGTCTTTCAGAATTTTCGATAATATACAGGATGTTCCATTTGAAAAAATGCACTTTTCACCACTTTTGTATGTATCGATAAAATCACAAATTTTAAACGACTCTGTATAATGGAGAAAAATTTTCCTTAGACACAACTAATACACAGGGCATTGTCAAACTACATTCAAAGTTTCAGCTGTCTTTGAATCCAAATACCGCAATAATAAGCATTTTATTAAAGCTACGTTTCGCACAAAAAATAAGGAAATCAATGAATTTCTCGAAAACCACTAAAGATAGGTATAGGGAAGTATTATACAAAAATAATCAGAAAGCAATAACACAGCGAGAAATGCAATAATATATAGGGTGTCCCATTAAAAATATCAAAGTTGTTGCTACTTTTCAATATAAGCGGCAACGTCGCAGCGCTGAAAATATTTTAGATCGATAGAACAGAACTAATTACCCAAGAATTCAAATTTTCAAAATAATCCTATATCCCGTTTTCTAGAAATGTCTAATAGGCCATTGAGTTTGGGACACCCTGTATATAGTAAACCTGCATGATTGGTAAACTAAGCAGAATGGACGGTGACTACGAAATGTTTCATTAATATTCTCATACCTGATGTTCGGAGTTGTTTCATAACGATGTTGTTGACCTTCCGTAATAGTCTGAGAGCAAGCTAACGCCAAAGTGGCCATTCCGTTGTGGATGAAAACTTGAGTAAAGAGGATAATAATATTGTTGATTGTACAAGTGCGAGATTGCCAACTCGGATGTTTTGCCAAACAGTCCAAAAAATGTTTAACAGACACAAATACGAACTCGAATGACTGCTACTCGAAATAGTTTGCTAATGACTAATTGCCAATGAAAAAGATACCTTGTAGGTAGATTATGCCACAAAATCATGTCCAAGACAGTTTGAAACGTGAACAATATATTTTCGAGACACTGCCCCGAATAGTTGTTTGCTTTGATGTGAATGCTACATATGCTGATACATATGAAAATAACCAAGCTTTGAACGTTTATATATTTCTGTATATAGCCATTCCAGTGTCGAAGTTCAAGTGGAACTACTATACCATTTCGGAAAAAGTGAATGGACGAGGTTCAAGTGAAAGAATACTGCCTGTTTTACTTTGGTAAACATATAAGTGCCGTCTTACCTATTATCTGATCCCTTGATAATCCTAGGAATAAACAGTGCGTACAGTAGTTAGCTCTACCCTCGGCTCTACCCATCTTTATGAACGGAATAAAATACCAAGATTGAACAAAGTTCACATTGACATGCATCATTTTATCTACTATTATTTTATCTACCACGTCCTTCGGTATCCCTAAGATATATTTTTCTCTGGAGAGAGATGATTGACTTTCCGCCTCGATATATAAAAAACTATCTACAACTTCCCCCAATTCCTTCATCAAAAATGGAATCGTCCACTTTGATGTTCCCTAGCTCTCATACTATTGAGTTTATTCGCTTTTCAGACTATCATTCGATTGCCGCCGCGCGCCGATGGCCGTGACTTATCTTGTTACCCGGGCAAACTATTCATCTGATGACCATGAAATTTTAATATTGACGGTTGAACTTAGCTCAAATTCCTCAACCAATCATCAAAGAATTTACAGCGCTTTTCTGAAATGCCCGCCTTTTATTTTTTGAACGGGTCAAATTAGAAAATTGAAACTTGGTGAATGAAATTGATGGATAAATATAATAATGAGTTATGATGATGAATTACATTTTGGAGAAAAATTGACAGATGAAAATGTCAAGATGGCGACTGGGCGCCATCTGGGAAAAAAATTAAATAATATAAAATCATCTTTCGAACAATCTGTTCAGGCCAGTCTCAAATTACCTACACAGTAGGTTTCGGCTGGCACCTGTCAGAAAACAACTACTCCCCTGGCTAATACTACGAAGGGCATTTGATTTTCAATTATGGGAAGTCATCGACTTTATGTTGATGATGGCACTGCCTTGCACTGACGAGTGGCCAAATAGCTCGAAACCGGTCTGCAAGTGTGTCCGTCCCTATAATTGAAAATCAATTCCTTCATTTGTGTCGACGAAAGCAAATGCAAGATTTACTTCTGTGAAGAAACCTGCACTGGCACCGGTCGGATATAATTCAATGCCCTTCGTGGTATTAGCCAGGGGAGTAGTTGTTTTCTGACCGGTGCCAGCCGAAACCTACTGTGTAGGTAATTTGAGACTGGCCTGAACAGATTTTTCGAAAGATGATTTGATTTAACGCCAGTCTCCAAGTATGCCCACTGACCATGTCAAATGTTTTTAAAAAATATAAAGGGGGGTTCGTTCTAAAATTGTTCGTTTTCCGTTAACCAGCTGACGAACGTCAACCCTCAGAAGTCGAAACTTGTGAGAGCAATGGATCAACGAGGCTTTACCTTTTAACGTGCGATTACCCAGCACGGTGGCCCGGCGAGGATTCGAACCCCGGCCTTCCGCTTGATAGGCAGATATGCTAACCACTACACTACCGAGACCGTTGTGAAATATAATTTTTGAAGCTCCTGACGAATACTTCACAACGCTAGAATGTAAATTCAATATCTTCTCTCACTACAAGGTAGTAGGACATTTGATAATTGCCTAAATACATCGACGTTTGACTTCATACTTTCAGGATAGAACAGCCTATCGAATATTTCACGCAGAACATCAAGCACAGTAACGTCCATATTCCAAAATTTAAAATTATTTTTTATTTTTCAAAGATCCATATCGGTCAGGGAGGACGTCCAAACATTATCGGGTTGTTGGGGATTGTCTGATGCCAGAGAAAAATATATATATTTCCAGAAATACCAATGTTAATGAGTTTGTATTCAGGTAATTGCCAAACGAACCGCCAATTTGTAGTAGGTAAATATATTGGCTTTATATTCTAGGGTTGTGATATTCGTCGGGAGCCTCAGAATTTTTTCTCCAGATAGCGCCCAGTCGTCATCTTGAAATTTTCATCTGTCAATTTTACTTCACAATATATTATTCATGCATCAATTTCACTATCCCAAGTTTCAATTTATTGAGTTGACCCATTCAAAAAATAAAGGGGGGGGGCATTGAAGAAAAATACTGCATGGTTTCTTCAAGAGACATTTTGGGTAGTGGAATAAGTATAATCCGAATAATAATCATCAGTATAAACTGACGCTTAGTCACAATAGACGATGTGTGCCAATTACCTACTTGCATCTCAAACTGTCGAGTTTATATTTTTCATTGAGAACAAAAGTCTCACAATTATCTTCAGAACCTTACAAGAACGATCAGATTGCAATTATGTATTGAAAAGTATCTTAGGTTATTCGGAACATTTCAATTCATAGTTCCCGTATACCGTTTTTTTATAAGGGAATGATTAATAGACAGAATAGCTACGAAGGTTATAAGATATTATCCAGCTTCCAAACACCAGTTATTCAGAGGTTTATTTCTTCAATTGCCATCAATACTCAATGGCATCATTTTATCAATGTGTTTTCTCATTATTTCAATAAAATCTTTATTGTATGGAAGCTAATGCATTTTCACCACTTTCAAAAGTGTTGTTTCAATGTATCAATTCTACAGTGTGATTACTCTTTTTTTACAATGCACCGTTACAAGTAACAAACATCAAGACCTACCACAAATTGTGAATAGATTAGATAGAATAGATTCCTACTATCAATAACATATTCATATTTTTCATTGATACCAGAATTATCGGGTTAATGTTCGTAAGGCCGTTTTCGCAATATCTGTTCAAGTGAATTTCAACAAATAGGGTATCTTCAGAAAGATAATGTGCCTTTCCATTTGGTGTTTTAGTCTAACTCACTTTCCATTTGAAATTTTAGGGTTATGACACCTCCTTGTTTGGGGGTAGCTTTGCGATTTCGATTTGAGCTCCCAATAAAAGAGCGCTTCGGTTGAACCAAGAACGTAAAATCACCACAGCAGACCATTTTACTATACTTATTCAACTTTTATTATTTGCATCGATAAAGAACTAGAAAGAAGTTACGAGTATTTCCAAACCTCGGTTCCGGAATCGTTCATAACCATTACGGTTATGAACACCGAAAGTTGACCTTCCTAAATCAACGCGAGAACAAAAATCCATACCGGTACTGGCGCCAAGTAGGCGGTTTCATGGATACAACAACGTACGCACGTTTTTTCAGTTGATATCCCAGACAAAATCAGAACCGTTTGCCTCTCTTTCTCTCGTGAGAATATCAGAATAGTAGAATCGATGATGCAATATCTACATCGAGACTGATGTCAATATACTGGGTAGCTTGTTTGAGGCCAGACTTCTTGAATATTTTATATGTTCGAATTGTAACAATCCTTGTGTGGTCTCGAGTGTTGTACATCATATTTGAATGAATCCTCTAGAGAAGCTGTCTTTAATTATGATAAGAGATTCGTGTATCATTGGATGCACAGTCTTACTGAGTGTCGCGGTTTGCCCGATATCCTATTGTTTTTAATTTGAGTTGATTTTTATGATCCGAAATGGAGATTTTTTTTATTATTATTATCTACAGCTGAATTTAGTAAAGCCCAACTGAAGAATATGTAAAAACCCATTGCACAGTTTCCTGTAAGATTTTTACTATCAATGAGGTTTACAAAAACTGCGACACGTGTTTTATTATACAACAGCTTCTTGAAACAAATAATGAATAATTTGTCTTGATTATGTAAACGGTTTTGTGAACATCATTATACATCTAGTGAAATTATCACATTGAACTATAGGTATTTTGAATGAAGATTGTCATGAAATATACATTTTTTTAAATATGTGGTCAACACATGGCAAATACTTAATGATGACCCGAATCATGAGTAAAACATCGATAGGTCTCGATACAGGTATAGCAAAAAAATTCCCGAAATCATTCAAGCATAATGGTATTACAAGTGAAAATTCCGGTCAACACATCCTTCCAATTATAAGAGCAATATACATGGGTAATCAATTAAAATGGTAATCGGTTCGTTTCATGAAATTCATTAATTCATTTATCGGAAAGAAAATTCAAATTGTTTTTCCCATCTTTGTACGTTGCGTAAAAGACGAGATACCAATAAATGAAATTGGAAAATTTTAGGCCCGTGACGTCACGGGTCTACTCCCTCGAGTAAGTTGAGTAGCTGATTAAAATGAATATCACTGCAATGTAGTAGGTATTTGTGACTTCATTCTGTTTTGATACTGAATGTTGAAGACGAGGAAAACATCAAATTCGAAATTTAGAATTACGTAATCCAACATCAATATCACCGAAACAATGTGATACATTCCCGGAGTCAACATAGGTATTTGGGGTTATATTGCTGTTACGTGCTGTTATTGTTTATTTTGATTTACAGATGATGTCACCGTGAATTTGATCCCCGACATTGGTTTTGACAAAGCTCAGTCTGACAATTTTCCTCGTGTACATGATATAATAAATTGATTTTTGTAATTGTTATGTAATTTTGTATTTCAGTGGACCCATTTGAACGATTTTTGCAAATGTTGCTGTAGTTGTAATGTAAGTAGATGTCATGTAGAGACCTAGTTAGTTCTGTGCATAATTGAATGAGTCACATTGTTTCAGAAAAAAGGAGATATAAGATGACAATGCTGTGGGTCAAGTTCAGGTGTAAACAGGAGGTTACTATATTGTAAAGTGTATAATAACTGCTGAACATAAAGTCCATGACTGTTCATACCACCCCAAGTTTGTTACTGATATGGCAAAGTTATGGATGCGAAATATCACAACTGTGCTGCACGAGGTGCTGCATCTTCATACCACCCCAAGTTTGTTACTGATATGGCAAAGTTATGGATGCGAAATATCACAACTGTGCTGCACGAGGTGCTGCATCTTCAGGTATATTACACTTATCACTGAGATGTGCGTAACAGATGAATCAATAACGTCAACTTTACGTTTTATTAATGAGTTCATTAATCCTGAAGTGTAAACGAATGAAACATCTATTCTGTATGTAGGGAGATGTCAGCATGTAGCAGCATGTTTATTGGCGTTTCACCGAAAGTCAAAACAATCAAGCGTCGCATCCAAAGAATTATTGGATAAAGAATCTTCATCTTGAAGAAATAAGGAGGAAGTATATGCAAGACGATCATTCTATTGAAAGTTTTGTAACCTTCAGATTTACTGGCAAAAAAATAGATATCTCCTGCATAGCATCTTCTAAGTTTGAGATAAAAAAAAATATGAGCATGATTGAGGTTACTTTAGAAGTAAAATAATTTCTTGACTTGGCATTCAAGTACTGGAAAATTAATGTTCTCCAAATGTTTTCACTGGGTGAAAATAAAAAAGTGTCTCACTTGTTATGTACAACTCTTAAAAATTTCTGACCATTTGTTTTCTTCAAAAGATTATCACTTATGAAGTAACATAATTATTGTGGGAGTATCGATAGTATACAGAACCGCTACACGTGTTTCACTATGTACATTAGCTTCTTCAGGTTTGTTGTGGTAGGGTATAGGTTCTACCATCAAACGTCTGAAGAAGCTATCGTTAAGTGAGGCACGTGTATCTATTTTGTGAACTGTCTAGTGAAAATCACCTATAACAGTGTTTTTTCATTACGTTATAATAGACTTTCATCAAGTTCTGGCCAATTACCCAATTACTGTATGTTTTGTGCTCAAAATCGAACAATAACTTCTCCAAGAAGTATATGAATATATCAGCAACAACTCGCACGAACAACAACCCATACCCATCAGTTTTCTGTTGAACTCTCAACTGTTCACTTGTAGTTCAGGCAAGGCAACAGATCACCTATAATAATTTTCTCTGCCAGAAACGCAAGTGCAAACAATATTTTGAAAGCACATCGAAATAATATATGACAAAACTGGTCGTAGATTTAGATATTCGTTTTTCAAGAAACCTTCGAATTGATATTTAATCATTATACCTCAGAACGATTGTTACTTCAATGTATGATTGAATTTCATATAAATTCGATAGTGCGTGATGAGCCCATCAGGTAGGTATTGTATAGGTAATAACCAATAACATGGTAAACACATTAGTGCTATCGAATTCGTTGAAACGCTGGCACGTTTCGGAGTCCAATGAGTACCAATTATCGATACAGAAAAGTAAACGTCGTGCGTAGTTTTCCTAACAAATGTTGATGAAATTCTACAGTAATATTAGGCTCAGGAGTTTCAAGAATTTATCGATATTTTATTTTTCTCGAGTTCAGTTTATGGATACGCCACTGGCAGAGAAAGCCAATTGATGAATACAGTCCTGAAGCATTGTTGTTTTATTGCTGCTAATATCGTTCTTTGTATGATAAATATATTCCGGGACATCTTTGAATTCTTGAACCGTCCTTCGTAGGAAGAGATCATGAAAGTCATGCAATCCGAATCTGAGGAAGGTGCAGTGAGTGGATCGTATTCCGTAGTGTGTGTAGAACATGACGAAAACATGTTCGTTTGCGAAAACAAGATACTGTTGCGAGCTATTATCGAATCAAGGTGAAGAAGGTCGTGCATAATTGGATATCCGATATAAAAGGAATACGAACCAAATTCAAAAAAAAAATGATTGTCTGACATCAAATATAATCCAATACTCGGTGGTGATGGCGCCTAATATACGAATTGTACAGAGTAGGTAATCGAGAAGAATATATAGAGTGAAAGGCAAATTATTTTTATTCTATATTTGTTTCCGAAAACTCAATTCGAATTAATTGATCTTCTTTGGGATACCTGAACTTTGCGTGTATCTATTCAAAGATATTAGATGTGTTTCTTTGAAAATGACGGGTATACGTGTACATAATTATTTCTTGAAAGTTGGGAAGAAAAAATACAGCTTCTTATTATTTGTATAAAAGTGTACTTTCTTGAGAATAGTTCTTCGGTTTATTCAAAGTTTACGTAACAATGTGCGCAAACAGCGTTTGGAAATCTATTGAACTAAATCGGTTGAAAGTAAAAAAAAATCGACGTTTTTTTCTATATATCTCTAAAGCATTAGGGAAAGCTCAAGTCTGTCAGCGTCATAATAATGGGCTCTATAAAACGCAACTCTGTCTACATTCAACCTCTATAACTCTTGCCGTTTTCGAGATTTCAAACATCCACTCATATGAATTTCAAAACAAATGCGTATGCTGATTTTGGTTTTTGATTTGTTGACAATATTTTTCCATCAAAGGTAAGAATTTATTAAATTTTGTGACTGATTCAAACAATGGAGTTGACGTTCCTCTGCTATTAAATCCTTGTCATCCTGATGTAACCCTTTTTAAGTTCGATTCAATAATTCGAGGATTTGTATGTTTGGAGAAAAAATAGCATGTTTAATTCGGATAACAGCGTGTAGCCTGTCGAACTATGCCGTGGAGACGGAGATGGCTGGTAAGTTTAGTCGAGTTCCATCGAGTACTCGATGTCAAACAACAGTGTGCAGCCATCCATGAGCTTTGAGTTCGAACAAGTTTTGACCGCTAATTATTCTTACTTACCAATATCAATACTGTCACTAGAAAAATTATCAAGAATTTTCTATCTGTAGGACGTCTGTTTTCAGGCCGTTCGGGAATTTGAATATTGTCCAATAGAGTATTCGTAGGCAATTTCTTGAAAACTGCAAGCTGAAAAATAAACAGAAATTAGTTCCAAATCTGCACAATGAAAAACAATCATTAATATTCAACTGTCGGTTTGACCCATTTCAGAAAATATCATTAACAATAATTGGGACAACGTTATAAAACAACACTGTGGAATTTTTGTGAAAAGTTCACAAAATCGCAGGAGGTGTTTCACTATACAATAAATAGTTTATTCAGGTGGAAAATACTATAATACGCCTGAGTGAGCTAGTGACCCACATATTGCGATTTTGTAAATTCCAACAGTTAGTTTGTTATTTTTATGTAAAAGTTATGTTTTGTATTCTCACCTCGTACTTTCCACATAAATCATAATTTTTTTTAATAAAAATTATAAATAAAAATGGTTATAACATAAACCTGCTTAACAAATGGTATGCTACACAATATAATGAGCAATTCAAACAAATACTGATTATATGGAGCAATAATATTCAAGAAGTGCAAAACACGTTTTGCGAGTTGTTACTTCGCAATGAGTAGTAGGTATATAGTATATTTTTGAGGGGGTCTCTGGGATTAGGTACTGTTTTACTTGTCTGCACTTCAGATTCAACTGGTTTGATTCGTAATCTCATAACAAAGGAAAAAAATACTCATATTTTTGAAGTGGAAAAAGTTTCCAGGTAAAGTCCTATGAATCTCTACAAATAATATTTACTCAACCCCAACATAGAAAAAAGGATGAAGATAATTGAATTACCCATGGGTGGCGAAGTTTCGAAATAAGAAGGTAAGTACTGCGAAAATCATGAAAATGATAAAACTTTTTGTGGACGCTGTACGAGTCTGTGGAGAACAAGCAACTGTAAAATAATAATTTTGACAGAACCGCTACTCGAGAAAAAGAAAAACCCATATATTCATGTTTTTCATGAATGAAATGAGAGAAGAGGTTCTCGATCGATTGAATGAATTCACAACATGTTCGATAACGGTACCAATAAAGCACACTTGACGGCATAATTCGACATCAGGAAGTAAAACAATTGTTTTAATGAAGTTGATTATATATTTATGTTATTTAATAATTCCTACATTCGACTCACTGATTTGAATAACATTTATGCGCAGGAAGTTTGCAAGGACAATCGTTTGAATAACAAGTTTAACAGTAATGAGGGCGTGACATCCATCGAAAATAGGCAAGTTATGTATGGGATCGATATTTGCATCAGCAAAACTGAATTGAACGAAGCTTGTCTCCATCGACTATTATATCATCATAGTGACCATGAAAGTAACTGATCCTCATAGTTGCCTACAAATAATTTCGTTCACATTCTTGCAGATGTAATGGTCCCGCTGTTCACATTCATACATTACTTGAAATTGTGAACGTATCGCGGAACGTATACAGTTGTTAGAATTGAGCAGCTCAACTCTTTGTATTTTTTCTTACTCGAAATCCTACACACATCCATATAACGCAACGCAGGATTCAGTACTGCAACATAGCCGTTTATATCGAAACGTTCTAGCAACTTTATTTTTCTGACTGGAACCCCCTTTAGATCTCTAGACTCTGAAAATTACATATTTTGCTAGTAGTTTGGACTAACTCGAAATTCCTAGCACCGGCCCTGTCGCTTATGAATGCACATTAGTGTAACGGTTCGACGGAAGATCGTTTACGAGAGATGTGGCGTCAATTGTGGAATGTTCGACCATCGGGATTTATCTGGAGGATTCTCCACTGTGTGAGCGACTACATAAACGGGAGCCGCTCACCGCTACCACAGTAAAGGATAACCAGTAGTTTCAGTTTCGGTCGGTCCCTTTGATGTTCGTGTCCCACAGTTTCGTTTTTTTTAGACGAGTGCGCATCCTGCAGTTTCACGCCCGGAGTGGATAAGCCACGCCCCCCAACGTTTTCATGAGAAATACACTGCACGCCGCTTGCAAACTTGATATAAACTGCTCTGCAAAACTGCGAAAATTTGAGGAATCCAGCTCGTGATTTCAATTCCTGATAATAATAATGTGCGCTATTAATTTCGGTTCACTGTTCGCAAATCTGAAGTTGAAACACAGCGTACTCAACTTTTTTCGGAAATTACCATTCGAATATCCAATATCATTTTACAATTATTTGATGTTTATATGAATATAGCATACACAAAAAAAGAGAAAGAGTGTAATTTATATTTTATTTTAAATTTTCGAGAGTCTCAGAAAAACTTAGTATACGATGTTTTATTTGTTTGACTGAATTTTTTTTAAAGGATTGCTTATAACAAGAGTGGTAATTTATAATTCTCCACTGCTTATTGGTTCTCTGTACTTTCCGCACGGTTTTCAATGAGCAGTCAAATCCGTGAATTCTGAAGATTTACAGATATAATTACTAATTTCTCTTCCTTATTGATATAAGTCACACAAAAACTGAACTGAAAGTTTGAAGCAGATCGGCTAAGCTGTTCGATTTTCAAAAATAAAAGAAAACACGTCCAGAATGAGATTTATTTGAGAATGGTACCGACAATAAAATTTTCGGAAGGTTTGAAATCGTGTCTGAAAGAATTATTTTGTTAATAAATTGATTCGAAATTCTTATGTTGTATTCATTACCTGAAAGAATGACCGAATGCCAATTTTATATTTGTCAAAGACAGAGAATTCACTCCTCAAACGACATTAACTTTACGAAAATACCAAAATTCTTCAGAACTTGTGATAAAAAAATGATTGAAAAATATGGAGTTTTAATCACAAAAACGTCGAACGAGCATTCGACACTAAAAAGCAAATATATACTGCTGCTCCCATAGGGTATGCAAGCTTTCATACACATTTTTGAGAAACGGATTGCATAGCCAAATATCAAACATGTAATAAACAAAACATGAATACAGTTGCATTTTTGCATTGTTGTGAAATGAAAACATGGTTTCAGCATAAGTTCGTATCTATAATAAGTACTAACTTATCGACATTTTTTTCAAATAAACGATAATTATCGTTATTTCTTTATTTCAACATGAAAGTTATTGTAAATTCATGTGAACTTTTTATAGAAACAATATTAATACAGACTGTCTAAAGCGGAATGTAGGATTAGTCAGGCAACTCAATATACACGATCTGATGTTCACATAATTAATAATAACTTTTATTTCCCAAGAAACTCACGAAGTTTATAGAAGGGAAAAAAATAACTCTAAGAAGATTATACACCGAAGGGAAAAAAAAGGCCAATGAAATCAGACTCTTTCATTGTAGGAAATGAAAAAAATTATGGTAATAAAAAAATAAATGAAAAATTGGCATTTATCTATTTAATTAAATGTTTTTTTAAGTTGGCTTTGAAACGGAGTTTTCTGTATTTCTTTATTGCAACTGGTAATCTATTATACAAAATGATTTCTGTGTGATAAATTGTCTGTCGTCCTATGTTAGATTTGAATTTCATCGTTGATATTTAATAAAATAGGTGGTCATAGGAATAATATATGTGCAAAAGCAAATTACACTTTCATTTTGAGAATTGGATTATCTGGATTTGAAGTGGAAGTAAAAATGTTAGTGCATAAAATGTTCTATTGTACATTGTAGGTTTATCCTTCATAGTGAAGTTGAAGCCAAAATTACTATTGCATAAATCCACCTTAAGAATAGTCAGAAACTAATTTGCAAGATCAGCAGTTGATGTATGTCATTAACCCTTTCGCTCACGACTTTTTGTTCTTGGAAAGAAAAATCTGAAATTTGGCATATATTACAAACGATTTTTTTGAAAAATTTTGGTATTAGCAGTTTTTCTTTTTTTTTGTCAGTTTATGAGTTATGACATGTATTCAAATGAATACATTATGAATGGTAGGTAAAATGGAAAATATATTTTTTATATTTTCATTCAAAGGTTATTGATAGGAGAATAATATTCAATACAGATTATTTTGAGTTATCATCGAATTTATTTTATATGATATTGTATAAAACAATTTTTATGTTTGGAAAGACATAAATGAATTTCACACTTCACACGAACGCGACTTTGCCCTTTGCATTCAGGATTTTTACACCTGGATGCATAAGATTATCTGGCTCCTCCTGACTTCCGGGTGTGCTCTCGTCTTCAGGAAAATCCTCGACGACTTCTTCGTCATTCTCTATATCAAAAATGTCTTCACCCTCACTCCCCTCATTCCAACCATCATCACCATCCTCATCGCTGAGGAACTCGATGTCAGGAAGGCCACTTTCCATCAATTCATTACTCAAAGGCTTCCTCATATGACGTTTTGAACTCTAAAATACAGAATGATAATGATTTCTGAAAAGGTAATATAGAGTTAGATAATATTTACCATTATTTCCCCAACCTTCGGTTCACTCTGTATTCAATTGAATACGTCGAATCAAAATAATTATCACGCAGCACTTTTTCAAATTTCTGCAATTTCAAATATTCCCATCAACTGGCCTATGTTTTGTCTATAAATCAAAACAATCAACAACCTGTTTCCTTTATTTGTATCAGGTTTTGACGTACATAATTGACGGCTGTTCAGTACGGAATCTGTTCGTCCGTGGAACTCCGTGAATAGATTTTGCTATTAGTTGAACTATTGGGTTTTAGATGGCAGCACATCGTACATATCGAATATAAAGAATGTTTAATTGAATACATCATGAACTGACGTGATGATAATGTCGTATCTACTCAGAAAAAAATTATGAATTCAATGTATTCAATTGAATACAGTATGAGCGAAAGGGTTAAATAAGTTTATAAAATGAATTCTTGAGAGTTTTATTCACTTTTTTTATTTCATTTCATTACATGGCAAATCATATAATTTTTGTGTATAAAACTGGTGCATGTTATTAGATCTAGTCTGTTTGTTATCAGTTTAAATAAATAAATAAAATAATACAATATATGTATATTGTTGAGAAAACATGTTAACATACCTGTTTCTGATATTTTCAAAATTGAAAATAAGTTTTGTTAACATAAGCAAAACTAAAGAACGAAAAAATATGATACAAATTCAAACATTAATCAATGCTGAATAATTTCAACAGGAACGATTGAAATATCCTAATTTCAGATTTAAGAATACATCCTTTTGAAGAAATATGAAGCAAAATACATTAGGTAATCTTCTGAACATAAGTTTTTAAGCCACCCAATTACTTTTCAGAGTACAAACAGAAAACATGCTAATGAAGAAAATAGATAATTTACATTAAGTTGATGAAATTGCACAAACTACATACAGTTAATTTCAATACAATTAGAGAAGTTTTCATATATATTACTACCTGCTTCATGGTATATTAGGGGTTATTTAAAGAAATAAGAATGCATCAAATTAGACTAGGTATACCAACAATAAAGGACATTAAAATGAAAATGATTTTTCAGAATGGAAGAAATAGATGAAATATTTCATCACTTTTGATATTATAAAACAGATTAGATTTGATCGACATTTCGTACATGCATAAAATACAATATCTGTTCTTCTCAAGAAACATTTCCACCTTGATTTTCAATGTGGAAAATATAAAATCGTTAAAACCAATTTCGTGTGACTCTAAATAATGTTGATTTGCTAGACAGGCAAAAAATTCCTGATAAATACTTATAAACTTAGGGCCTAGGAAATATATTGTTAATGCGAACTTCTTATAATCATTGGAGTACCATGAACCTTTTTTAGATTTACTAATATGTTCAATTTGAGCATTCAAAAAAGTTGCTAAAGATGGTGAACAATATTGATTCACAAATTCCACAACTTCTTCGCCCGAAATGTTTCTGTTGGCAGGGTTAATCCGATCTGTAGAGTTCCTCCTAAGATGTCTTATTCTATTTCTCAGGTGGATTTTTCTTGGCGTATTCTTGGATAGAGACGTTGAGGTCTGTGTGCCTATGTCTGAAAAATAAAACTGTTGGAGAATCTATGTATAAGAAAAGAGATGGGGGTAAATCTACACCAATAAATTGGGATCAGAAGAAATATATTTCAAAATACTTTCGTCCGAAATAAATTAAATTTGTACTTCTTAATCTACCTCTATTTTTAATATTCTCTGAATAAAATGATAAATTTTCTTGTTGGCATGTAAAACTATCTCAGATAAGTCAAAAGAACATGTTACTAAGAATGGGTATGCAAAAATTATTTTTTTTTTGCTAACAATTCAGAGCACTCTATTCAATGGTTTATCAGCTTGAATAGGACTCAACATGTGAAATATTTTTTTTTTTTCATGTTCAAGTGACAAAAATGATATACTGTTTCATTATAAATTGATGTTGTATCCTTGACTGGGGTAGGTACAATCAACAATGTTGATGCACCTTTTTTTAATATCATCAGGAACTGAACTTCAAAATGATTATATTTCAAGCAAAGTATTCACTAGTAGTTCATGACAGAAATGATGTTTATGAAAGGTTCAACCAGAAAGTGGAGCACTACTTCTATAATACTCAATAATAAAGTCAATACATTTTTTTAAGATTGAAACTTTTTCAGAGATCAATTACCCCAACACCAAACTGATATTATTTGCACTCGACGCCCGTTTTGTTTACAAGGTTAGCATCGTCAGAATTTTTTTTCTGAATATGCTAACCTTGTTAGCGAAACACGCTTCGAGTGCAAATAATATCAGTTTGGTGTTAGGGTACACGATCTCTGAAAAAAAAATTGGACTGAAAACACCTATAAAAAACATACCTTCTGCATTACGTTCTGTATCACTGTTACTTGAGGTGTCCTTTGTATTGTCTTCATCATCATCACAACTGATACTAAGACAAGTCTCCCAATTCATAGACACATCACAGTTGGGTTCTTGGCTTGTACTTGGAAGCGACATATCAGAAGCTTCATTTTGAACAGAACTGGAACTTGAAAGAGGTACTGTTTTCAGATCAATTTCTGTTTGGAGAATATCAGAAGTTCCCGGGATATTCTCTGAAAAAAAATCATACATCAAAATTATGCAGAATTCTACATGATACCAACGCAAATGACACTTTCCATCTATAAAATGCAGGATTTAGATTACACGTCATGGAGAGTTTATGGCCAAATGAGCAAAGGCGCTTGATTTGTGCTTGATTCACTTTTCTCACTGCTAGTTCATGCCCAAGCCACAACAGAAAATTTTCAGGATGACCCTATGTGATAAGCAATTGTTGGTTGCCTAGATATCAATCCTAGTAGATGAGGTCTATTTATTCTCAACACTAAATTTTCTCTGTTCCTTATTTGAGTGTTCGACAAAAATATATAATGATATTAAAAAACAGTTCGAAAGGAATTCAACAAATAATAGCTCGTCAGCCTGCAAAAAAGTAAGTTTTTTGTTGAGAAAAAATGAATAAAAAAAAACGGGCCTCGACTATATCAAATATAAATATTTGTTCACATAACGACACTGCTCCTGACCTATTCGGAAAAAATTCTGTACATATGTATGCTTCAAGTTACCCAAATTAAGTTGAGGGAATGCATTTACGTAGGAAAGTAAAGATACAGCATATAGCTTATAAAATTATATATATTTTACCTGATGCTTTGGGTTGGCTGATGCTGTCTAATTCCACTTCTATCAATCTGGTAGGGATAGCGTTCAGCTTCAATTTGTTTTTCAGAATACTGGAAAACATGCAATCCTCAAAGTGTGCACTACAGACTCTGTATCTCTTGTAGCAATCCTCTGCAGAGCAATTGTCCAGTTTCGATTTGTAAAGTTTCAACTTCCATTCATTGCATCTAAAAAATAAATCATCAACGTTAGAGATATATGAGTATCGAAACAGTGAAGTTGTTCTTTCTGAGAAAAGTTCAACAATATCTGTTTGATGTGGTGAGTACATGAACTCACTGAGAATAAGGTGAGAAGGTATAACAAAAAGATAGAAACGAAAATGTCAACTTCTAATGAAATCGACGATAATTCATTGCCTACAATGATAATATTAACGCCTTGGATTCAGTGGAATTGTTTCAACTCACCTCTTTTCATCTTTCGGAAATCTGAAGAAGCTGATTTGGGGATTTTTCTTCGAATTACTTGAACAAATCACACAATAATTCGATGCTTTCTTCAAATTGTCAGCCATCTAGATTTCAGCAAAGCACAGAAGAATTCACAAACAATAAACCAGTTAACATATGATCTATAAATCATCAATTGTTTAGCAAAGCCAATCTGAGGAGATAATTTGAACACAATAAAAGATCATACAGGACAAACGTGGCCCTAAAAAATCTTGTTACAGTAAACAGTAAACATAATACACCAGACTGAAATTATATGTACAACCTGTTACTTGTTAGCAGTGTTGCCAATATCAAATAAAATTTGTCTGTGTTCTGTTAATTATAAGAGTGATCGAATGGAATTCGAATAATAAACATATTAACTCAATTTAAAAAGAAGGCTTGGGCTTTCAGATATTGACCCATACATATTTCATATATTTCGGAGCGCATAATACGAAAAAGTTGCCTTTCAAAATTTGAAAAGTAGCAGATTTAAGAACATTTTAAACAAGCTGCAAGCATTGCTCAAAAAATGAGTGATCCATTGCGCATCCAACAATTTCCCTTCCGGAGTCGATCATGCGCGTTCTGGATCTAAACACGAAGTGAAATTACTGGTTATCCTTTACTGTGCCGCTACGGTAGAGTTTCTATTAGAGTGAGTTTATCGGAGCGTTTAGTACAGAGCGTTGGATAGTTAGCGGAGCAGTTTAAGTGATTGTGTTGTATTGTGATAAAGAGTTGTGATATAAGTAGTGAAGTGTTGTTTGGAGTTTTAATCAACGAGCCCAAGGGATATATCGTAACATTACTATTATTTTCTTAATTTTTTTCGTTTTAGAAAAATAGTCAGGAGTTCGTTTTTTAAAATGATACCCACTGTACATTGGTCAATGACTTTAAAGATGAAAAAAATCTTCAAGGTGATATATCATGTCCTGAATCATCACGTTTTCTCAATGAAGCTAATTCCTAATTCTAATCAAATAATTGAATTCAACTCTAGAACCGATGCAGACGGGCGTCCAGTTCAACGCAATACAAATTATGCGTCGAGACGGATTGTTTCAAGTACATTCTAGTGAGCCATAAACGCAGGTGAGCGTGAAACTCGGCGTGAAACTACAAGAATGATGCACAATACCAAAAATTAAAAATAATACATACAAGTGTAGATGGGCAAATTTTCAATATACCCCGAGAAGTTGCTGCGTTGACTAAAAAACAGTTCTTTCCGAATGGAACACATTCTATAAATGAGAAACTTCTCGTTTGAAATCGAAACAAAAATAATTGCAAATCAGCGAATTTTTGTTCCAAATCCTTTGTATATTGAATTGAAAATCATATTATTGGGAAATTTCTTGTTCAACAGTTTGTAGATTGGTCCTGTATCTAGTTGTATCCATGAAGCTGAGAGGTTTATTCAAATATTGAAAACGACTGTTACCGACTTTCCCGAAAATATGCCTTCGGAGGAATATAGAAATTTGTGGTTCCAACTGGATGGAACGACAACCTCATTATACCCAAGCAGTTTCCGGGGAGCTAACACGATATTTTATGATGATTTTATGATTTTATGAGATTTTTTTACGAGGTTTTTTGAAGAAAAATGTGTACAGTAATCCAGTGCCCACCGAAGAGGCATTCATTGTTAAAGTATCATTTTGTAATCTCTCAAACGTCCTCACTTCGTTTGAACAAGCTATTTTCGCATTAATTTCGATTGAATCACCGTCAATAACTACTCATAAACTACTAGAATTACAAAACTGTTATGAGCTCTACATTTCCACGATAACCTGAAGTCAAATTATTCTTTAAATAATTCTTTCCAAAAACGAGGCTTTCTTCCAGACAACTTGATAATTCAGAGGGGCATGATGTATCGTAAAGCTTTTTTCTTCACCCTTCAATTCATTTGACCACTTTTATGTATGAGAAAAATAGTAATTTCAGCTCACCATGACGAAAGGAGTCGATTTCTCAGTGTGAATTGAATATTTCCAGTTCAAACTACGGAGGTATCGAAGGGATTTAGGTGATATTTATATCGGCAAAGTGGAAGTGATTAGGATGTTCAGGCCGGGCTTCACCTGACGTCTTGATGGGGACTGGACATCGGAAAACTACGAGGGAAATTAGGGGTTTCCAGCTAGTTGGAAATCTCTGATCGACTTCATGTTTATTTAGGCGGGAAGGTCGCCTTCCGATTTCGATGGCTTTGTCCGAGCTTGTAGTCTTTTCGCTGGGGCGATGGTCTCACTGTTCGCAAAGTAAAAATTGTATCGTCTCTTGATGTTTAGTCAGGGCTGAGGATGGGTCTGACTTTCGGACAGCAAGTTGATGTTTGTATTCTCTACTGGTCACACATATGTTGGTCTGGCATACATATGTTCTATGGCAATCAGAACATGGAGACAATAATAATTTCATCCTTGGGGGATTGGAGGAATGTGGAAATTAGATTGTCGGTGGTGAATATAGTTGTTTTTTTTTTTTTTTTTTTTTTTTTTTTTTTTTAGAATTCAGCCAATGTTTTCAGTGATACCTTCGATGTGGGGAAGGAAAGATTCGTGGAAACGATATTGTCTTTTGGGTCTCTGGTACTGGATGGAGAAGATTGTTGAGGAGTTCATGCAAAAAGGTTAGGTTAGGTTAGGATATTGTCTTTTGGGTCTCTGGTACTGGATGGAGAAGATTGTTGAGGAGTTCATGCAAAAAGGTTACTTGATATGCATTTGATCGGTGACTATGTGTTTTCATTCGACAACGAAGAGAAGACTACGATGTTTGAAAAAGGAATTTGCCCTTACAACTCCAACAGAAAGGACAGAACTTCGAATAATGGGAACTACGAAAATTCCTGGATTTTCGAAGAAAGTAGTTTTTGCTACATTTGATGAAGACTCTGAGTGCTGCGTTGGAATAGTCCAGCCATGTGATAAATCCCCCAGTAATGTTATTTTCGCACGAGCCCTGGTGAAGACAAAACAAGTCATTCCTGTGAAAGTTGAAAACGTACATCCTGAAGAAATAACTAGGAAGGTCATATAATTGGAACCAGTAAACCTATTACATGGGTGGAAAACTATTATCTAGATGACCACCAGGAAATGAAGGGAGTCTCAAAGAGCGATATGACAATCCTTGATAAGTCATTTGAACACTTGTCAAGAGAGGAGTTTAGAGATGCTAAAAGTTTCATCAGAAGTGAGCAAACACAGAAACGATACGATCAAAGGAAATTGAATGATGTCACAAAAAGGACAGCTACCCCTGAACCTAACCTAACCAAGAATAGACGAGACATCCACAACTTTGGCAGATTCACGTCGGTTCTCAACACTTGACCTGAAGAGCGGGAACGGGCAGGTGGTCATTATATTAAGACGATAAGAAGACTGCATTTTGGACAAGAAGATGACTACCGTTTCATGTTATACCTTTTTGGACTGTGTAATGCTCCAACAACATTCGAAAGACTTATGGAGCTCACTTAGAAGACTTGCCTTGTATACCTCGACGACGTTTTAGTTAAGTATAAAAAATACATTCGGAGAACATCTGCACAATTTGCGAGAGGTCTTTGAACGATTCAATCTCAACCTCCAGAAGTACTCATTGTTCCAGAAAGAGAAAGATTTTCTGGGTCACACAGTGTCATCAGAAGGCATCCGAACAGGCGAAAGGCAGATACAGGCGATTGATATTGTGGCACTTATACATGGTCCAAAGTTATCAACTGATTGTACTGTTTCGTGTACAATATGCATATTTCACAATACCTTAGAGGGCAGTACACCGAATGCCTGTATGGTTGAAACCATACCATCCTTCAAAATAGCATAGAACCGAAGTAGAGTATGAATAGTGACAATTCCACGCGACAAGGCACTGAGGAAGAAATTGAGCCTTACATCAAGGGCTCGACCCTGAAAAAGCACCGGGAGCAGACAAAACATCCAATAGGGTATTCGAAATAGCTCCCAGAAAGCTAAGTCGTCTTCATCATTTTGACTATCAACAATCACTGAGCATCTGGTACCTACCTATCCAGGAGGTGGGAACACACCATCGTCACAATGATTCCGAAACCAGGCCAAGACTGGAGATTACCGCAGAATTGTCGAAATACTGACTGAACACGAGTCTTGCCACATAAATTGAACGAGGCCGAAGATCGAAGAGCAGTTTCAAGAGACGTCACTCCTGCGATCAGATATATCGATAGCTTTCGACCTAGTGTGGAACAAAGGCTCCAATAAAGGCCTTCTACATAAACTTGACGCCTTGCACCCCCCAAGAGGACTAATTTTCAATATTTATGCTCTTTCCTGGAGGAACGATTCAGAGCTTTATTAAAAGTGTTCTCTCGGACACATTTTCAGACTTCCTAATGTACACTTCAGCAGTATGGGGACAAACATGCAGTACGAATATCAGGAGATCTGAATACGCCCAATCCAAATTCATACGAATAATGACAAACGCACCATGGTACGAGAGAAACGCACGGCGAAGACCTGGGCGTGCCTTCAATCAGGAAAATAAAACGAAAGCGAAATCAGGGAGTGAATAAGCTGAAGGAGAACCAGGAAAACCCCCTGGTAAGGGGTGCCGCCCCTACTACTGTAGGGGAACACCCTACATGACGACACCAAGGCTTGCCTGAAAGCCCTGAGCCATCAACAGCTAGACTACGTTTATTCTTTCAGCAGAGTGGATAATGAGACAACCTAGACATAAGTCAACAAAAGCAAGGTTGAATATTTCAATGACGAATATCTGAGTTGATAGGTTGAAAATAGTAATTTATATATCAATGACATGATGTTTATGCGCTGAGGGCGACGAACTTACAAAACTGAGGGTCTCTAGCCCGAGCATTATATATACAACTATATATACCCGTAGTGCATAAGACATTTTTATTTGTCACTAGATCGTTATTGCTTAAGAAATATGAATATTTCTCAAAAAAAAACAATCATTTTAGTTTATTTCAACTAAATTATTCAAATGCGATAGTCAGAAGTAATAATAAACGAAGAATTTCGTGGTTTCCGAGATAAACGAATTTGTACGCGGAAAAATGGCTCGTATAAATAAATATTCAACATATTATATGTTTGCGTTTGAATTTCACGCACTTATCTAATTATGAAAGATAAAAGCGATAAGCATAAAATATAAATTTGATTGCCTTAGTGATGGTGCGTACGCTCGTGAAAAATTGCGGTGTGACCGAGAGTTGAGCAGAGTCAAAAATTTCAAACGATAGCCCGCATATTTTTCTGGACCATTCGATAGAACAAGAAATAATTCTCTCAACAACAACAAAAATGGTCCTTTCCATTCAAAACGGCAGAGTAGGACCAATTTTGCCCAAATTAAAAATGGCGGCATTATGACTGTTGATCCATTTGAATGTCAATTTTATTGAAAGTCTTGAGAAGTTGTGTTTTAAACTTAAACCTTGAAGTATACACATTTTTTCTATCAGGAAATGCTGATAATACTGAAAGTTTGATTTTTTCCTTACAAAAATAATTAGAATCTCGAGTTGGGCACCAAAACAATCAGTCTTGTTGGTGATTCTTCGCTCACAGACTCGCCCACTTCATCGAATCATCGTAGAAGGGTCGGAGACTTGTCTCTCTTCTATAGATATTTTCACGGTTGGTGCTCTTCTGAATTGTTATCAATCGTTCCACCCTCGGCAATATCTACACGTATGACTCGACGAGTACAGAATTCCCACCCCTTTGTTGTGAACTTGGGAACCTGTCGAACCTCTCTTCCGCAAGGATCTTTCTTAATAGAACAGCTGAGCTTTGGAACTCCTTGCCGAGAATGGGACTAGATATTGAGGTTGCCAAGTCTCACGTAAAAAAAGTCAGGCAGATGGTTTTAATGAAAAAATGAATGGTGTATGACCCTATTCGCCGAGAGGCCTCTTTGAACTTTTTGTTCCAAATAGAGCACTGGCTCACTTTCGAGAATCTCAAAACTGTTTCTAGACCTTTGACAGTCAGATTGCTATTTTAAAAAGTTTTTCTAGGCTCTCAGCTCCACGTTTGGAATGAAAAATCAAACCTATTTTAATTTATACCAAAAGTGGCGAAATTATCGGGATGGTTAATTTGGTTAATTGAATTGAATTCAAGTGATTTTTTGACAAAATTTCCATGAAAATTATAATTTTCAGTCAGAATAATTTCACCGGCAGTAGAAGAAGCGGCGGATATTAGCCGAAAGATTCCTTTAAGCAATAGTTCTTTGCAAATACGAATTAATGGAAAATGGCGGTGAACATGGAGAGTCATTGTGCAATCATTTGAGGACTCCTGCATTTTAATTTGCGATGTTGTTGTCATACATAAAGTTTATTGAAATGAGAAAATATGTGAGGAACTATTATTTGCCAGAAGTTCAGAAGGAAAAACCATCTTCAATGCACTGGGAAAGTTCTGCGATGAGAAAGAAATTCCCTTGAAAAATATTTTATCAGCTGCTACGGATGGTGCCCCGGCTATGACAAGATGTCACAAGTCACAAAGGATTCATAGCGTACTTGAAAAATAAAGCTTCAGGTGTTCTCGCTGCACCTTACGTCATTCATGGAAAACATTTCGTCACTGTGAAATCAAACCGGCATATCGCCAAAAATTTTGTTATTATGTTGGTGACAAAAAATATATTTTTTCCTGTCTATTTTTAAACCGAACCGGCCTATCGTATAGTTAAATAATTAGCCGTCAGATGGCGTTGGGCAAAACCGACTACGTTATATTATACAATTGTTTCCGGCTAACCCTGGAAACAATTGAACGTCGCCTTTTATCAGTACATAATTGTAATAAGTGACATGCCTACTGTGTGAATATAAGATGTATGTTGATAATAAAGACGATTATTATTATTATATGGAAAATATCACGTGCGAAAACTTTTAAAATGCGCTGGTTAAAAATTTGCATTTTGCAGATAGGTATGACGGTTTGATTTCACAGCGACGATTTGGTTGCAAGAAATCACAGTGAACGTCTCTCTCGAGTACTGCAATATAACATCAAAGCAGTCAATAAAATCGAACAAGTGACGTGAAGATTTCAACCGATTGCATTATCAAACAAAATTGTGCAGGTTTTCAAAAGATAGTTGATCGACTCGATTTAACAATCTGTTTAACTCTGCGAAAACCTTATCACTCGAAAGAATGATGTTTCGTAGGTTCTCAATGGATCTTCGCTAATGATATCAATCTCTAACTTCAAGGTGAAGACTTGAATTTGATTTAAACAAAAAATGTCGTTGCCGCTTTCGTAGCCAAAATGCTTTTATACAACAATAATATCTTCAGACGTGAATATCAAATTTCCCTAATTTGTCAGCAGTTTCCTACAACAATGAGGAAGTTTTTGTTGACTGCCGAAATTTGAAGAACATTCAATTTTACAGAACGATTCGACGCAAATGGAATTACTGGACTGGGTGTCATATGTCAACAGAGCGTGATCATCCCAGTTGGAAGAAGAACTTATAGAACTGTCAACGAACGAGGAAAGTTGAAAATTCTGGGAAGCACTGAAGAATTATTGATTCTCAAAGTTTGAGAACCTCTACAACTTTTGTATTTTCACTTCTCAAGCGAAAATACAAGAAAAACTTTTTATATGATCATCTGCAATTTTTTTTCGCGAAATATGGTCAAATCAAAGCGCCCTAATTTGGGTACGATATCTGTGCTATTCGAAAAAAAATGTTTGTTTTGTTCGTTGTCATCTCCACTTCATGGTGGTATAAAACTATGCCAAATTTTCTCAGAAAAGGCAAAAAAAATATAAACTCAAATAAGAATAATTTCCTTTTCAAATTAATATTCGTTTGGAACATGAAAAGTTTTCGCATAGTTTCGTTACAAAACAATATCTGTGTGAGATATAAATTAATACCAAAATTCGGGAATATAGTCGTATTTCGTTTAAATATTCAATTTATAAATTGCAAAGCGCTTCCGGCTTTTACGCCATCATCAGTGCAATACTCGTCAAGAGGATCCTCCAGAATCAAATAACAAAAACTTGGTAGAACACTACTCTTAATGTTTTGTACTTTAATTCTGGAGGATCTTCTTGTACATACTTGACAAGTATCGCACTGATGATGGTATAAAAGCCGAAATCGCTTTGCAATTTATGAATAAATTATTTACACGAAATTTCTATTTCTTATTTATCAGTCACGTGTATGCAGCTTCAACAAATCTCACGGTGTTTCATTCGCCTAAATTTTGAGGTTTTGTTAATACAAAAATTGTAGATCTTTTTATTACCTACAAGTTTGCCATTTGTTTTTCGATAGGAATAGTAGTTTTGCCGGAAATCATGATAAGCCATTTCCCACCCTTAAAATCTCACCCCTTCCACTTCCCGACCTCAAATATCTCTCATGAATCATTTTTATTATATGTCATTTCTTTTTCAATGAGTATTATCCCTATTCTGAATTTTTGTTGTTTTAAAAATTATCCAATCCATTTTTGAATACGCGCCAGATTGTTATACAGGCGGTTTCAAGTAGGCGTGTTTGTTTCAAAAGCCAATTATAGATATATCGGTGTTGAATACCTTGAAAGTGTTGAAAAACTGAGAAGGCTCGAAACTTGGCAAAAACATTCTCGTACAAGTGCATAATACGTAACGTGGGAAGGCAAAAAATGTGTTACTGTAGTTTGACTCTTGGCTGTCCCAATTGAAAGAAGAGAAAAATGTAGATTCAAATTTTGGGGCAGTTATATTACGATTTGCAAAATTACGATCTAGGTGTGACTCGAGTTTCTAGTAGCTTTATGAAAATGTAAAAAAATGCCATTATGAAATACTTACTCGAACGCATCAAATTGTTATACAGACGGGTCAGTTTGATATCCCGCTGGTGCCGATTAATAATCAAACGATTATTCGGTGGGATTTTCTTATTCTACTTCATAAATATGTTCACTTAGTGAGACAGGAGTAAGTACTTCTGAACAAATGAGAAACATTAAACTGATTCTGACACTAAAACACTTCAAATTTATACAAAAAAATTATATCCGACGGCCAATAGAATTCTGGAGCGATTCTTATTAGCATAATTTCCTGGAAAGTGAAAACAAAACGTCGATATTATTATGGAATTGTTGAAACTTTACTGTCAAATAGTAATCAAGACCTGCTTACAAAACACGGAATGGTGATACCATCTGAAAACAAAATGAAGCAAATTTTACAGCTTCTTCAATTTTCAATAATATACAGGGTGTTCCATTGGAAATAATCAACTTTCAATCACATTTTCAAGCAAACGAAAAAACTGTATTTTTTCACCACCCTGTATTGAAGTAACGAAGATTGGGCTGAAGTGTGGGAAGCCTTCAAGTATCACCTAACTCCAAACCAAATTTCGATACCATAGTATTTTTTAACTCAAAGATATCAGCATTTTTAGAGCTCATGATTTCCGAGGAAATAAATTAAAATTTTTCATATTTCCATAACGGTAACTTACAGATATAGGAAATTATCAGGGAGAGTTGTAGGGTTATTGTTGTAAATTTCCATAATAATATTATATACAAGGTGTTCCATTAAAAAAATCAAAGCTCAAATCAAAGTTACTACTAATTTCTAATAGAAGGGACAACACCGCATTGTCGAAAATTTTTTGTTTGGTAGATACGCCCTCCATTTAATTTTCAAAGTGATCCGGTTGTCTGGTTCACCAGAAACGTCTAATGTGCCATCCACCGTGAATTACCCTGTATATCAAATTTCTAAAAGATGTAACTAAAGATTGGAATAAGTGACACATCAACACACAAAAACAAACTCACCTCTTCAGGCTGGACAGCTTTACTCAGCGATTCCCCCATCTTGCCTGAAAAATAAAATTTACTTTCATTTAATGAAACTGACAATTAAACATAAATGTTAGTCCTATGACGAATTTATCACATGATGTAATGGAAGAAGAATCGACTTGTGCCATTCATTCCATTGACTTTTGAGGTCAATCAAGATAATTAGATCAACTCATTACATGATGACCTTGCTCCCAACATATGAGAAGAATAAAACTCGAATTAAAATTTTTCTCGAAAAAGATCAGGAGGGCATCATGGAAGAATATTCTACGAAAATCGAAGTTTTTGTATCCTATCGTAGTATTATATAATGAATGTTATCGAATAGATGGAAAATGTTCATGGCGCATATTATGGTTTATGACTCTAAATGATTAATGTCTGTTATATCGCTAGAAGCATTTATGATATTAATTCATTACTACCGTCATTCATTTCGATGGGATAATTATAGAGTTTTTTTTAATAAAGGAAGCATAACAGCATATCTCTGGGTGTATAAGTAATTATCATACCAACTATAAAGCAATTGAAAATATCTGGGCTTCAAAATAAATGCTTATTTTAAGCACAACACGGAAGTTTAAGAAATAACTATGGAAACTGTTGAATACATGTACACACAGAACACGGAAATATATCCAGACATGAAACAGCCGCCTGCTTGCGTACAATTTGGAAACTTAAAGTCAACAGCCACCGAAGGCGCTGATAGCGGTTATTTTGTTATTTTGTGCCAGTTGGCAGTGAAGATATTGGATCGCTGACTTCATGTGATGGTAACAATTGCCTTTGGACATCTATCAGACATATTATATCGCGTATTTGAAATTTTGAATACTCTGAAGCATAAATTTCGAATTCATTTCAACGAAATAGGAGATGAAGATCATGTTTTCTAAAAAAATCTGCGGGAAAAGTCATCGTCTATTCCACGAATAACCCAGTGATTTTCTATACTTGGATCGAGTGAATAAAACCAATCAACTATGAAAATCTCTTCGAAATCAAGTTTTCATCCCATATTTTGTGTTCAGAGTAAAGTTTTCTTCGGAATTATCTCTGCCACTATTGAAAGAAGGCTTACATAATGCTCTAATTTCTCTTAAAATTCCAAGTGAGTTACAGAAAAGAATGTATTCTTTCGAAATGCGTCGTATAAAGTAGGTCATCTTAGGGTATGTGAAGCCATGTATTCCGAAGAAAACTGCCTATCGCACAGGAGATGTGTTGTAATTGGTGACAAGATAAATTTTCATTATCGGTTGGTTTGTATCGAACGATTTGAGTACCGAAAATCCGTAATCAGCTCGATGATATAGTATAGACCGCGGGCATATCTGACAGACGACAGTAAATGACAGTTATCAATCCAGCCTGCTGGACATACAAACCTGATTTACCTATGCTGAGTGTGTGCATTCTCCAATATTCACCGTAAATAAACCGGTCGAATAAACCGGTTTTTTTATGGTCAATGTCAGGTTCTCTATGGTTTCTGTGGAATATTGAAACGCTTTGGTAGATGACCGGTGTTTTGACATTTCAATTTGTTTGTTTAATGGTTAATCTTTAGATTGTTTATCATTATGATTTTATTAGCCAATAAAACAGACCAAAATAAATTGAAATAATATTAAATTTGATTTAGGTAAATTTTAGTAATTATTTTACTAACTATTTATATTTTGAGGGACAATATTATTTCCGTTCAACATTACTTTCCCATTCTCATCAAATACCGGTTTCCAATTTTTCCATTTTTTATAGAAATATTTATATTTTAAAAATGCCAATCTGACACAAAACCTCGAATTGTATTAAAGGTTAGAAAAAACACCGAAATTCCAACCCAAAAACCTGGTAGTTGCGGTGCTTGACCGGTAGAGTTACCGGTGAATTTAAAAACACTCACAAAGTCAGGAACGGTTAATTTTGGAACGCTTCAGTGTGCAACCGGTTGACACCGTGGCATTCACCGGTGAATACTGGAAAATGCCCTTATGTCATATTTTAAAATCTTTTTTCTCAATAAAGGCTCAATTTTGTGCGATTGTGAAAGTGGAAGTAATAGCGGCAGACATAATGAAACATTCCATCGATTTCCTTCTATTTTCGACAAGAGAAAAAAGATCAATCCTCTTGCTGAAAAGAGATGTGAATTGTGGATTCAGGCAACTTGAAGAGCAGATTTAACTTCTTACGAGTTGTAATGGGCAACGGTGTGTTCAAAACATTTTGTAGGAGATATTTTCAAAGAATCTAGGCAACATAATTTTTTTTTTTTTTAAATTTCAGACAAGCCAAGTGCACTCAAAGATGTTGACAATTTAGACTGGGTACCGAATCAATTACTTAGCTACAAAACAAATATCAATGCAGTTCAAAGCATTCAGAGATTGTATCATAGGGAGCAGCGTGATAAAAATGACATCGCAAATATTCCAGTTGATATGGATAAACTTGATGATGATTCTTTGTGTGAATGATCCAGCTGTTCAAAACTTGGATATTATTGATGAGCAAAATCAAACTCTGAATGATATAAATTAACCAGTTGAAGAAGTGGAACATGCACAAAACTCTGGTGAACACCTATGTCCCGATATTGATTTCGAGTTGCAGAATTGTTATCGTGAAATCCATCATCTCCGGGAAACTTTGCAGACTCAATCATTCCCATTGGGAAGTTTAAAGCATAACTCATCTAAATGCCTTTTTTATACAGGATTACCATATGAAAAGATGGTTGTGGTTTATAATTTTGTAGAGCCTTATATAACATATCCTGAATCTGTTCTTTCAAAATTATTATTTATTAAAGTACATTTTCAGTATTTTTTTCACAAGCTTCACTCCAATCCTTCTAATCCATTAAGGTATAAACATACTGTATGAATCCAAACTTTTATCTTCTGTGCATGCACTCTCATATACAAAATAGTTTATAATGTCATATAACATGTCATGAAACTTTAGGAAAGTATTTCACAGCATTACTACAATCCCCAAATTTCAATAAATGAGGATCACATCCCTTTGATCCCTTACTTTCATTCAGTTTCTCTAAATATCTCTTCTGGATATCCATAGACAAGGTGTTGAAATAATCACTTTTATCAGCCATTTCACATACAATTTCCTTGCAAGCAGGAAGAATAATGAATATAGATTGCAAAATTTAGACATTTATATATGTCAGGTACATTAAGGGTATACCCAAAATTAGGGTAAACCCGTAATTTCTTCATAATTACGATCATAATCTCATTAAATTACCATTGTTGCTTATGGGAGTACGGTTTGTTTGTCCAGCAGGCTGATTGACAGTTGTCTTGTGACGTCACATGCCCGCGGTGTATTCTGCATTTTTAGTTTCTATAGTTTTCTCTAATCCTTCCAATTACGTTGAATAGTTGAGGTCAACAATCGCCACAGGAATGTGGCGCAATAAAGGTTTTCACAAGTATGCTGTTGCCTATCTAAACTTGTTTCTGTGATCTGTGCATGTACATAACCTTACTTTAATACTTGACTACTTAGTCGCAATTGCATCGCCTTGCTTAAATTGTGGTTTATCTAAGCTTTGTTGCTTGGATTCGCCAATCAGAATCATAGTCTTTTCTTTCCACGACAAATCCTTTATGAAGTTGTTTCATTGATTTTACTGCAAGTGGCCTTGCTAACTTCATGAAGGAGAGAAATTGTATGTATATCAAGTTGTATTACTAACTGACGTCAAGTTAGCAATACAACTTTCTTATTATTTACTTTTCCATAATTTTGATTAAACCATTAGATTCCTCTAATTATTCACTAATCCGTTGCGGAAAAAATCATTCATTCCAATAGAAGAAGCTATTGGTCTAGTCAAAATTGTAAAAAATTCCGTCATAACAAAGTGTTCGAGGAACCCCTTAGTCGATTGGTGTTTCACTTCGATATCCAGTGTACATAAAACATTCACAAGAAATCTTGCATATCCATGTCGAAATTCAAAAATACTACCCAAAATTCCCTATAAAATCCTGAAATTCAACTAAGATCCCCATTGATTTCAGTAGTTTGAAAATTTTGGTGTACAAATTTCACGTCATGAAATGCCCCTCTCTCTCAAAGCCATAGTTGATAGGTGAGGTGCAGATGTTTAGATAATATTCGCAATCAACAAACAACTCTGTCACTGACCCGAGGTTAGAAACAGTCCGTGGAGAAAAATTATAAATTTATCCAGTGACAACTCTGGTTTTCTCGAAAAATTTGTGGGGAAATGAATACTTGGAAATTATCTCATTGAAAAATGTTTACCTATTCCGGAGTGGAATTGATTGGAATTCATTACTTAAAGGTACCCGATAAAGATGGAAAAAATGAATGGAGAAACATATGACAGAAACTATTCAATTCTCATGTACAGGTTGTCTGGTATTCTGTAACTCATGATTTCACATCACATGTGGAGAACAAACAGTTCGGTTTCTTCGATTTGTTTACCGATTGTGATACATTCAATGTCGGAAATGATGATAATAGTGTTTTTCATTATACCGGGTGATAACGATCACATTTTACACGACGCTTTTGTTTGTAGTTAAAAATTTGACTGATTTATTTCAAAGAAGAGTAAAGTTCGAGGTGAGCCTCCTTTCCAAAAAATTCTTATACACTAAAATGCAGTGCTGGAACTTGGTCTAATTGAAATCAGAGTTGAACAAAATAATTGTGAATTGTATTCAAGGTAAACGCGGCCAATGTGGTTATGGTTCAATTTTGGAGAAATTTCCATTAGACCTGACCACAATAAAACTATGGAAGGAATAACACTTTCAACGCAGATAGGAAGGGAATTATATGTACAATAGAGGTATTCAATATGTTTTTCGCATTTGACAACATACATATAATATTGCGAGATTCAAGGGGAACGTTTGATAACCGAAGTTTTCTGTCATAACTATCGTGTGTTGTCACTTTTGTGACAGCCGCACTTCGCAATAGCATCTTTAATTCGGTTCCCAGATTCAATTGTTCGCTTAATCTCCTCGGAATCAAACGAATTTGTATATATCTTCAATTTTATGATCAAGGATACCTAGTAGTGAATGAATAATCCCCAATGAACTAATTTCATAATACATTTTCAGCTTCTGAAATCTTCCTCAATGTATAACAGGTGAGTGGAAAATACAAGTGCAATAAGAATCAGTTTTTTTCAATGAATTCAACATGAATTTAGGTCAAACCTGGTTTTTGAAACAATTCAATTTCAATTCGAATACTCTATTCGAATAAATGCGCATTGGAATAATGAACTTTCTAATAATTGGCATTAATTCGCGCGATACGCTTCCCTCAACGCTTCCTAAAACTATTTTTAGGTTGAAGGTAAAGCATGTCTTTTA
This sequence comes from Zygogramma bicolorata, assembly GCA_032362365.1. Lineage (NCBI taxonomy): Eukaryota > Metazoa > Arthropoda > Insecta > Coleoptera > Chrysomelidae > Zygogramma > Zygogramma bicolorata. The sequence continues at coordinate 6,120 of JAVJAQ010001306.1, read as the reverse complement.
TCAAGACCTAATTATTTCTGGAGTTAATAGAGTAACACGGACAGAGAAGAACGAGCCCAGTTTCGTTAATGTTATTGCTCGATGGGATGACCTACATTATTTTTTGCTTAGAAGGATAGCATACTTCTGCCACTAAAAATAACTAGCCAAGCCCATTTCAGTAGCGAGTTCAGTAGTACAGTCTGTCTAAAGAAAATGTAGAATGTCGTGTTTTTCGATTTACTTATTTGTAGGATCGACTTTTTTTCTGCTCCATCGATATTCGTTTTCTTGTGAAGAACCTGACTATACACGAAGTTTATAACTGAAAATGTCTCGGTAACATTGAAAAACGAGTTGAAAAAATACATGTTCAGGTCCATGTTCAACCATGACAATTAATAACTGGATATTGATAGTAGTTCTGGGTAGTGTAGTGGTAAATAAGTCATGCGTGATGACTCGCATAATTTGCTGCTGTTTTTTGCTCCTTACTTTTGTAAAATTAAAAAATGCCTCGATGACTTGGCTTCAAGTTAGCAATACAAATTCTTTATTATTGAGTTTACCATAATTTTGATTATGAGCTCTCCGATAATCAAAGTGTTTGAAGAAGCCCTTAGTCGAGTGGTGTTCCATTTCGGATATACAGTGAACATAAAACATTCACTAGAAATCTTGCATGTCCATGTCGAAATTCCTAAAATTCAACTGAGATCCCCATTGATTTCATGATTTCGAAAATTTTGGTGTGAGTGAAATGCCCCTCTCCCAAAGCCACAGTTGATAGGTGAGGTCGTGCAGATGTTAGGATAATAGCTCGGATGATAGTCACAAACAACAAACAACTATGGCACTGACCCGAGGCCAGAAACAGTCAGGCTGGTTTCGATAAAGTCGTGGAGAAAAATTATAAATTTATCCAGTGACAACTCTGGTTTTCTTGAAAATTTTGTTTGGAAGTGAATACTTACTTGTAAACTATCTTATTGAAAAATGTTTACCTATTCCGGCGTAGAATTGATTAGAATTCATTTATGGTAGGTCTTACCTGACAAAGATGGAAAAAATGAATACTTAAGCGAACAATCAAAACTTCCAACAAACAATCACGTTTCGTTTCTGTGTCGTAGTTTCTTAATATCATTTGGATAATATGACAGAACTATCTAATTCTCATCTACATTTCTATTAATGATCAACATAATCATTCAACAAGGAATTCAGATACTTAGCAATCAATTCATTTCAAAGGAATATTACATTATAATGAACTCGATAATGAACCACCAAAATTATCAAAAACTCATGGTAAACTAAGATTTGAGCTCGAATTTGAGGTAGAATTGAAATATCATTTAGGTATTACCATGATTTTTTTTATTGATATATTTCTGAGAAATGTTTTATATATTTGGTTCAGGATAATGAATTGATGTTCAGTTTTATTAGAAGATGTATTTTTTTCCCTATCATAAACTTATATGTTTCTTGGGAAAATAAATAAGGTTGTCTGGTATTTTGTAGCTCATGACGAGGCTCATGATTTCACATCACAAAAGTATCACAAGTGGAGAATAAACAGTTCGGTTTCTTCAATTTGTTAATCGTTTGTGATGCATCCAATGTCGGGAGTTGAGGATGATGATAAGTGTTTTTCACTCGGTTTTTCGGGTAATAACGAAATCATTTTACACAACGCCATTCTTTCGTTTGAAGAGTTAGATATTTGATTGATTGATTTCAAATAAAAGTAAAGTTCGATCCCCAGTTCGATCCTCAGCTCGCAGAACTTACGAGTTATGAGGGTTGACGTTTATAGAGAAACACTCTGGAAAACATCACCGGCAAAACCCGATTTGAGACACGGGTGTGAAGTTAGCCACAGCCATAAGAAAAATGTATTCGATTCAGGGCCGGTCTTTTCACTTGTAGATAAGGTCTCTGATAACTATCCATCACATTAACTACACAGGAATACATATTGATATCTGACAGATAAGTTATCAAGGACTTTATCTATAAGTGAAAAGACCAGCCCTAAGTAAGGTAAACGCACCAGTTATTGACATCTTTAGGTAATAAATTGCATTAAAACAATTCCATGGGTCACAATTATGACCTCAGATTCAGTTTATATTTTTTTACCTGTAGTTTGTACTTTGACAATCAATATACCAAAATCGACTCACTGAAAAAAACATACTTTTTGTTTGTGAAAATTTAACAAAAATATATGTTTGATGCACCAGTTATTGACACCCAGATTTTTTATATGTACCAGTTATTGACACACCAATGATTGACACGCAATAAAAGAACATTTATTCAAATAAGTAATTGAAAATCAACTTCTTACAAAGAAAAACAAATACAAAAAATTCGAATCACATTTTGGAAGAGCTAGGCTTCAAATATGTCAATTTCATATGAAAATATATATTTAATTCTGTCATCGACATTTATAATTTCAGGTTGAGATAATTTTTCGATGATATCTTCAAACTTGATAGTTGATATATCATTTTCGACTAAACGAAAACTCCGCCCATAAACCTGGCCAAAACAAAATCTCCAACAAGAATATCTTCATATTTCAAATTCGATTTTGTGACCAAATAACTCAGCGGGATATCGTCATCTTCATCGCTCTCTGAATTTCTTTCTGAATAGATGTCGACATCATCGAGACTATCCCCGCTTCCTACCCATTCCTCGAATTCAACTGAACTTGCAGAATCTGAAACTTTCCTCTTTCTTTTCGTTGACTTCTTGATTTTCGCAAGCTTTTCTTCCTTTTTTGGATAGAGTGCGAAAAGCTCAATTCTATTTTTAGAACAATACTGTGACAAATGGAATGTCATATGAGACACATGACCATCTACAAACATAAGAATCGATCGTTTAATTTTTTTCTCATCCAACCATGGAACAAATACGTTTGTTATATATTCATTGAATGTTGTATAAATTAGTGTTACTCTTGGAGCAGAGTGAATTTTTACAGCTGTAGCTACAGGTATTCCTCTTTGCTACCGCTTCTAGAGCGGCATTCTTATCCTGACTACAATTCTTTCTTGGCGCCATCTGTAACAATTGATGTTCCAGTAATTGACACTCTATGTTCCAGTAATTGACACCCCCTGTCAAAGACTGGAACCACAAATTTGTCCGAGCCCATATTTCTAGGCGAGCTTATGTATGTCTTCTTGTGCTTTTTGGCATTCACCTTTCAATATTTACCAGTGTACCAGTCATTGACACCCAATGTCAATGACTGGTACACATATGCATTCCTTGATCCAGTCATTGACATTCCTGAAAAAGTAGGTTTAGGTGACTTATTGTGATTGAATATTATACACAAAATCAATTTTACAGTCTACTAAATGCTAACAAATAGTTGAAATTCGCGAAACATGCACACCGAAAATGAAAAAAAAATTTTTTGATTGGACCTACCTTAACAATTTACTTAAAATTATTTAGAAAATCAGACACGTTGAACTTTCATCACGTATAAACAAACTATGAAAGCACCCAATTTCCCGCCCAATAGCTACAATGTTGCCAGATGTACCAATCTTACAGATTATATATGGAAATTGCTCCATTTCACTTCATTGGCCTTATTTTTGAAAAAAATATCAACAAATGTCAATTACTGGAGCACTGTCAATAATTGGTGCGTTTACCTTATTTGTTACCGTGTTATTGAGTCGTTTTATGCATAATTTGATGAAGATTTCAATTCCATAATCAGTGGATATCGAAAAAAGTTAATGTAACTAAGTATCTATCGCCTAGTCGAGGAGGGAAATGAGGGGGATAGAATGTTGTAAAAAAACTTAGAAGATTCATAACATTTTCACAAGACTCTGTCGAGAAATTTTGAATGAAGATTCGGATAATGGTAACAATAAACATGTGAAATCAGATATGTGATGTGGGGTTGAAAGGTCAAAAAAACTCATAATATTTTCATAACACTTCGAGGAATTTTGAATGAAGATTCATATAATGCGATTCGATCTAGCCCAAAGCCCAACCTAACCTCAAAATGGTATCGAGAATTATTTCCCCGAGTTCTAAATCGACAAAAAGTAAAAAAGTTATGAAAAAGGTGGAATGATGTGTTTCGGGTACCCAACGAAAATCTACCCTACTTGTATTTCTAATCGTTTTTTTTGTGCAGAGAACTTTGCAAGGCTAACTTCGGGACGAAGGGAAACCTCCGCGTCCAACCAATTGCATCACTGAATAGGTATGCTATCGGGTATGCAGGTATGTTTGAACATGGATTGCAATGCTTCCAACTCTTATTCATAAAAAGAAATAGAGAAAGCATACCTACCTACCAGAATAATTGTCACTGGACCAGTGATCAGCCAGCAGCCAGGATTTTATGGATGCGTAGGTACCTACCGAGGTACCTACCTACCTACCTACCTACCTACCTACCTACCTACCAGCCTGACCTGACCTTTTCTAGCGAAAGAATCGCTTTTATTTTCATTTTTCATACTTACCAGTTAGGAGACCAGTAGTTATAGATACATAGGAAGCATGTAAAGTAGAGATTGTATGAACTACTGGGTGAAAAGTTGCAATCTAGTTATTTTAGAACAATTTTTTTTTAGGTCTCAGCAATAAATAGATGGCCTTTTTTGTCCAATAACTCTACAAATTATCACATTATCTCTCAATTGCACTGAAGAATATATTATGTATAATAGCAAAATTCTCACACGTTGCACGTTTTGGCAACATGTGAAGTGGGGCACACATTGAACTTCTTCACGGAATCTGCAAAGGAATCTTCTCAACCAAATCTTAAATCAGCTACTGGAGGTTAATGATGCATCTCAAAATTGGTAAAAACGTGATTGTGAAATAGTGCAGGTCACTATTTAACGACAACTGGTTTGTAAACATACCCCGGGGCAGTTTCGGGAAATCTCAATAATTGGTCATAGAAATGTTGAGTTACATATTTCCATATCTCTATAAACAACGGTAGTAAGGCAATGGCCATTTTGTGAACTGAATTATTTCTTGAATTGTCTGCTAGCAATCGAGGAAAAAATAGTACAGAGAGAAATACCAATTACTGAAAGATGATTTGTTATACTTTCAACTGAAAAGCTTCCTATGCAAGATGTGAGTTTATTTTGGGTGCTGCCGTTGATAAATAAATGATACTCAATATTTTTGTACATTTTCAGACATTCACCTGATCTTCAGGAGCCAGCCAGAAGGTACCAACCTGTATGAAACCAAAATGAGGTAAACAAACTCTCACCTTCGCTTGTGAAATCCGAAAACGCCTTTTCGTTTACAAAATATTCAATAAACACAACACAGTACCCGCCACAAATAATAACTCACTTTCCTAGAAAGACTCTCGACTGTCGTACACTACCCGACATCTGTACTTTCTGTACTGGTAATAAACAAAACAGAAGATAGAAGATGCCAAACGCGGGGACTAGCGCCGACGCAGGAGAAGAGGTAAAAAAAGAGATGGGAGAATAGTGGTTTGGTATTTGGTATACCGAAATAGATTATTTCCGTCTCTGTTTGGCAGGAGCCGCTCGGTCATGTTGCCAGTGCAGCTGCCCTTTCCGAAAAATTCTTATTTATTAAAATGGAGTGTTGGAACATGGTCTGATTAAAATCAGAGTTGAACAAAATAATTGTGCATTGTATTCGAGGTTATGGGACTTTTGATGGAATTTCCATGAAACCTGACCAAACTAAAATTATAAGAGGGCTTTTAACGCAGATACGATGAGAATTATATGTACAATAAAGGTACTCGATATGTTCTTCGCATAGGTATGCCGTAGATGTGCGGCTAGGTAGGTATGCCCTTTTTAGAATAACTTCAGCCATGGGCGCCCAAACTATGCGCAGGAGGAGGCCGGGCCTTCGAAAGATACCATTCTACCATTCATTCAAACAAAATCGTGAAGTTACACTCGGAGTTGAAATTCAGTTGTGTTTGAACTCTGTTGAACCGATTCACGCAAGGAAGTCATAAATGAGTATTTAGAACTAAGTATTACACTTGAAAAGGTATAGGCCAAGATGTTTCACCCCACCCCTTTCCTGAATATGGACGTGCTTTTGAATTATATT
>JAVJAQ010001304.1:0-63978 GCA_032362365.1 Zygogramma bicolorata | reverse complement strand
CCCTGTAAAGGACTGGTGTTAATCGCTTCATGACTAGTTAGTCTGGGTCCGTAATTAAATCACTTTGCCTTCCTATTAACTTTGTCTCGACTGTTCTCTTCGATTGCTCGATGATCACTCTTGTAAAAACAGCTGAGATGGTGAGTATTTTATCTGCGGAATAGGTGTTGAATGACATCTTCCTGCTAGGCCGTTGGACTGATGATGATGCGGGCTACTGGAGACTAGTTCAAAATTCCAGTCTTTTGCAAACTCATGAAATTTTCTAGAATTATAGGGAACATTATCCGAAAAAAAATTAATCAGGGATTCCAAATTGCATAAATTCATTTTTGCAAAAGTCAATTACTTCATCTGCTGTTTTATTCTTTGTTTTTGAAACCTCTATCCAATTAGAATATGAATCTACGATAAGTAGATAATTTTTACCATTGTACTCAAAAAAATCGGAATGTAAATATTGCCATATACGATTAGGTTACTCATGTGATAGTAATGTTTCTTTCTGATTGGAATTTTTATTAATTTGACAAGTCACACATTTACTTATATATAATTCTATATCGTTAGATAAATTAGGCCAATAAAGGATTTGACGAGCTCTTTGTTTAGATTTTTCAATCCCAAAATATGGATCGTGAATTAACTTCAACATTTCGTTTCTTAGACTTTTAGGAACAATTATTTTTGAATGAAGAAAAAGTAAATCATTAGAAATATATATGTTTTCCTTCATTTTATAGAAAATCTTGAGATCATTTGATAAACCTTTGGAACTATCCAGCCAAGAAGTGGCACAATATTTTTTAACTTTTGATAAGATTTCATCAGAATCAATTTCTTTAATGAATGTTTCTTTTTTTTTTATCTGACATAGGTATATCATTGGACAGAGAATGAATAATATATTCCATTTCTGGATCATCATCTACATGGTCTTTAATGAAGGCGCGAGATGAAACATCTGCAACTAACATATCCTTTCCAGGTAGATATATGATTTTAATTTTATATTTCAATAATTTTAGAATCATCCGTTGTAAGCGTAAACTAACCTTCTCTCGATCCTTCGAAAAAATGGAAATTAGAGGCTTATGGTCGCTTTGAATTATGATCTCGTAGCCATACACAAAATAATGAAACTTTTCAACTGCGAACACAATAGCCAGTAACTCCTTTTCAATTTGAGCCCATTTTCTCTCAGAATTAGACAAAGATCTAGATGCAAAACTGATGGGATGTCCACATTGGATCAAACAAGCACCTAATCCTTGACTACTTGAATCACTTTGAATTATAATGGCAATTTTGGATCGAATATTTTAAGTAATGGGGGTTCAGAAATTAGTGATTTGAGTAAATCAAATTCTTTTTGATGATCAGTAGTCCAAGAGAAGGGTATATTTTTCTTTGTAAGTTCCCTCAAATTTTTTGTTAATTCTGACAGGTTTGGAATGTATTTTGAGAAAAACTTCAATAGACCTAAAATCCTCAAAACTTCATGTCGATTTTTTGGTGGCTCAATAGCTATCAGAGCTTCAATATTCTTTTTATAAGGTTTGACACCCTTAGAGGAAATGACCTGACCCATAAAAATTACTTCATTCAGTTTGAACTGTAGTTTTTTATAGTTGAATATCAAATTGTTTTTCAAGGCTCGGTTTACTACTTCAATTAGAACTTTGTCATGTGATTCTTCGTCTATGCCAGAAATGATAAGGTCATCGAAATAGATATTTACGCCAGCTATGTCTCCAAATATTTCAAAGACTTTTCGCTGAAAAATTTCAGGCGCACTGGATATCCCAAAAGGAACCCTATCAAATCTGTACCGTCCAAATGGAGTATTAAATGTGCAAAGATCAGCACTCTGACAGTCTAACTCAAGTTGCCAAAATCCATCTTTCATGTCTATTACAGTAAAGATACTTTTTCCAGTCAATTCACTTAATAATATAATTGCTAGTGGGGATCAAGAAATGTTCTCTACGGAAATACTGATTTAAAGGCTTTGGATCGATACATATTCTCAAACTTTCATCAGGTTTCTCTACTAACAATAGGTTATGTACCCAACTTGTAGGATAATTGACTTTTTGTATTACATTTTTAATTTCAAGATCATTTAAAGTTTCATTGAGCTTATTATGTAATGAAAATGGGACTCTTCTTTGCCATTGTATAACAGGTTTTGCATTTTCAGTCAACTGAATTGAGCAAACACCTGGAATTTTACCTAATCCATCAAAAATATCTCTATATTAATCATATAAATCTTGTTTGGTTTTCAAAGGTGATACTACTGAATCAATTCTACAAATCAAGTTGAAATTCATACAATCTTGTAAACCAAACAAGGCCTCTGTTTGAAAATCGACTATGAGAAATTTCACATTATTTGTTACATCTTTTAATTCACACCCCAGAACAACTTCTCCTATCGGTTTAAATCTAAAGTTGCCATAAGACACTAGAGTAACTGAACTACCCTTCATATGATAATCAAGTTTCAATTATTTCAAGATATTATATGGCAAAACACTACAATCTGAACCTGAATCAAGTTTGAATTTAACTATATGACCATTTACTAATATGTTTTCGAACCAAGCTTTGTTTATACCTTGATTGCATGCATTGATGTACATATGATTATCAGGATTCTGGTTATTGTTATGCACTTCTTCTTCTTCCAAACTTCTAACCTGTTTTTCATCTTTCCGCTGAGGAGTCTCATATTGATTAACTTCCTTTGCATCAAATGAAGTTTTTCTTCTCTCATCTTCACGAAGAACATTGTGGGGGTCGAAATCTTCATCAGCTTTGTTTTTATTTCTGAAACATGCCTTGGCAAAATGTCCCATACCTTGACATGATGCACATGTCTTTCCATAGGCTGGACATCTCCTGGGAACATGTTCATATAGGCATCTGGTACACATTCTTTTCTCTTGCTGGTAGGTTTTAACATCCTTTCTCAGGGCATGAACTTCTTCTTCTGGATTTAATGTTTTTAAATGTTGTTTACTCAAGGTGATTGACTTACAATAGTCTACCTTTTTCGTGGTGGTTATATCTGGCTCTCTAATTAGTCTAGCTTGGATCTGTTTGTCATTTACGCCTAGAATTAATCTATCCGTTATCATACGTTCTTCGTAGCTGGTATTGCAATCCTCCTTTTCACATATAAAACTACATACCTTAGCTTTAGTTTTTAGCTCTGTAAGATATTGTTCAATTGTTTGGGTATCGGATTGAACAAGATTATTGAACTTGAATGTTTCCATGGGTATTACTTTCTTTGGAATGAAATACTCATCATAAGCCTTCAAAACGTTTTCAAGGGTTTTCGTCTGCCCCGCAAGTATTGTATTAAAAATATCAAGTCCTTCATCGCCTAATGAATTCAATAAAATTGCTATTTCAGTATCTTCTTCAACATGTTTCTTATTTGCTGCTCGCAAATAAATATTAAATTTCTGCTTCCATAATGTCCAGTTTTTTTGATCGTATTCTGTTAACGGGTTGGGTGGTCTGAATGCCTCCATTTTGTGCCGGTTTCTATCGAGTTTGAGTATAACCTAGGGCCCTCGTTTTACACTTCTTATCGTTCATATGAGCTTAAACTAGCTGCTCTCGTCTCCACATCTGACACCATGTTATATTCTCCGTGGATCCATATTCATTAAAACACTGTAGTTTTGATGATGTTCAATGATTTAACTAGAACACAACTTATCATTGCAAGATTGTCGAGCGGAATGAGTATCAAACAGATGACAACCTCCTGTCAATGTCACGAGACACATAGAACATTAAATACATGGTACATACAACATATAACAGTTAGTATATCGGGAAAGACCACTGAGGAAAAAGTTCTCATCACATGGAAGAGATGGACATTTGGTGCAAAAAATCGACTTATTCCAAATACTGGAAAAACGGAGTACATATAGGTACATTTATTCTACAACCAAGCCGCAGAACCTAGTTATACCGAATGTACGGTTTTCCAAATATGTGAGGCTTCTTGGAACCCATCAAGTTCTCGGCATCTTGGGGAGCAGCATGCGACTGGAACAGACTATTTTGTGCTCAAAAGCGTCAATTTTCAACTTAGATTATGTGCAAAGTTGCAGTAATTGTTTCACCATAAAACTTACGTGAAGTTAGCGTCGGACGCTGGCGCCCAAATCCAGCGCCCACCCCCCATCACCGAGTCCGATTCACACAACACATCAAAAGAAATACTGATGCACTCTCCACATCAAAAATAATAAATTTGATATTCCGAAAGTGATCAGGGTCGAATTGGAATACTATAACTCAATAACAGTGTTTATCATTTGTATCATCAACTAACAAATTGTGGCAGAATTTGAGAAATTGAAGGGCGACTTTTCGATTCAACCTCCATTGAGTTATTTCAGAAGAATTGAGGAAAAAACTTTATATTGTATGATTTTCACTGGACAGTTCAAAAAATCATTACACTTGTTTCACTACAATAGTTTCTTCAGAAAATAAAAGAAATTTAGAAAATGGCGTTTTTCTCACGTTCGAAATGTAATTCCTTTGAAATATCGGTGTCATAGTGAAAAACACCTCCAACCCCTTTGGAGAAAATATTTTTTTCATGAAAACTAGCAATTATACATTTATGCGACCGAGTGTGAGATGTGAACGATATGGTGCTTTATTTACTCCTGAAATTTAATCCTTCTGAAATATCGGCGTCATAGTGAAAAACACCCCCAACCCTTTTGAGAAAATAATTTTTTTCATGAAAACTAGAAATTGTACACGCATGCGGCGTATTGTGAAACGTGGGGAATATGGTGCTGAGTTCACCCTGGAAATTTCATTCCTCTGAAATATCGGCGTCATAGTGAAAAACACCCCTAATCCTTCCTAGAAGATATTTTTTTCATGAAAACTAGAAATTGGACTCTTATGCGATCAAGTGTGAGATGTGAGCGATATAGTGCTGTATTTACCCCTGAAATTTCATACTTCTGAGATATCGGCGTCATAGTGGAAAACACCCCCAACCCTTTTGAGAAAATAATTTTTTTCATGAAAACTGGAAATCGTACACGTATGCGACCATGTGTGAAGTGTGAGAAATATGGTTCTGTATTCACCCCTGAAATTTCATCCCTCTGAAATATCGGCTTCATAATGAAAAAAAAAACATCCATTTCGGGATTTTTTTTTTCATGAAAACTAGAAATTGTACACGTATGCGACCATGTGCGAAGTATGAGAAATATGGTTCTGTATTCACCTCTGAAGTTTCATCCCTCTGAAATATCGGCGTCATAGTCAGAAACAGACCCAATTCTGTGGAGAAATTATTTTTCTTCATGGAAACCAGAAATTGTACACGTATCTGACCAAGTGTGAAATTTTATGCTTCATTTGTTTCATCACATATTTTGAACACAATTGAAAATTGCTCTAACTCGATATCATTGATATACTGGATTTTATAATTTTTTCTCAATGCGAATAAACGATGGAAAAGTTGAAGGCTAGACGGCTTCTATACAGTTTTACAGCGATTAAACGCACTAGACCGGGTGCGGGCATTCAGCTCATCTTTCAGATATCATTTCGGGTACTATATTGTTCCTGTGTTCGATTTTGATGTTGTCTGAGTTCACAGTTTTTCTGTAAACAATTTCAATACATATCCCTCATTCACCAAGCTCAATCGACCATAATGCGTGCATTTCCATAAGTTTCAAAGTTTTGCTTTTAAGCAAATACTCCAATGCATAATAGACCTGCGGTCTCAGGATTTTGTCAAATTATAATACACTCAAGTCATTTGCTAAGCGAAATTTCGAAAATCATGGAAGTGCAGCACGCATTTTAACCGATTAAACTTGGTGTACTGGGGATAATAACCCTCGACAAAATTTTCAGTTCAGGAATTTCTTACACAAACAGTGAGTAGTGTAGAGATAAGCACGACCGTTTCCCAAGTGAGAGACCGGGGTATGATTCCCGGCAATGCCATCGTTCTGGGATTCACACGTTAGAAGGTAAGGCCTCGTTAATCCATCGTCTGTACAAGTTTCGACATCTCAGGGTTTACGTTCATCAACATCAAACAATATCCAGCCATTTTTTCCGATTTCATCAGTAAATAAACCTTGAGATGTAAACGGTAATTGTCAGGGTCAAAACTTATATCTAAGTGAATATTATTCAGAATGCAGTTGATGAAATGCAAAATGAATATACCACAATTATATGAATCGGATTGCCTGGGATGATATTCGTTTTTAATTTTAAATCCATTTGTGTTATAAGAGATCTGGGCATGGTTATTTAGTGTGGTAAATGATTTCTTGAATTTTTCAAACATGCATTGTCTATGTGCCTTCGTTGATCCATTCGGATCGATATATGAGAATGTTCTATCTATAAAATTGATGATTACAAGTGTGAAGTGCCTATTATGCAAAATTGGTATAAGATTGAGTTTTCCTTGAAGATCGTTGAAAAAATCATCTTTGAAGAATTTAGTTTCCAGCGTGTTTGGTCTGAAAAACATCAGCTCTGTTTTGTATATATTCCTGATTTTAACATTCTCATTTTTTGAATCGGTGTGAAAAAGTTCAGCAATCATGAAAAATACCGTGTTGGAAATATATGAAAATTATTTGTCCAGAGTTAGATAATCTTCAATTGTTGAATTATAAGTACAAGTGTACCGCGCAACAACATAGTTGCCGAAATAAGCACTAGACTTGTAATGATCAATTTTTTTCATAAGTTCATTTGACCTTATGTTATCTTACCCTCGTTTATAGAAGGGCTTTACGTTGAAATTACTAGTACAAATAAGGCAATAATATACTACGCCAGGAGAATCCAGAGGCTTCTCGAAATCGAATTGATGTGTGTCACACTTAAAATGAACCTATCTTGCGCAAAGATCACAATTTACCCAATTCAAATTAACGTTTCCTTCAAACTTGCCACATATAGGACACAAGTTGGACACATCAGAAGAAAATTGTGATGAAAGAAGATGTAAATTATTACAATATTCCTTTATATCGAGGGGTTTATACAATACTTCGCTATCACAAGTTTTGGAAGTGAGTACGTCTAAAATATACAAAGGTAGGATATTGGCTTCAAGAGTCATCTCTACGGATCGAAACTGTATACTGGTAATTTTCCAACCACTAGTTTCGATTTTTTTATACGTAGCATACAACTTTTTTTTTCATTATAAAGCTGTACGATTCTTATGAAGTTTTCGAGATATTCCCCATTTTCTGCATTCGTATTTCCGTAGGGATTGAAAACGTTCAGAGATTTTTCAGAAAAAAATATTTTGAGTAGAAGCCACTTTTCATTCAAAGAATGAAACGGAATGAATGTAATTTTTTTGAAGGAAGGCTTTTTGCCTAAGTCAAAAAATGAGTTAACGGATGTCCATAGGGCTACATCTGACTGCCTTTTATTTTTCTTAATAATTACCATTCCCAAAATATTGAACAATTTCTCAAAAATACACGTTTTCAGCATTCAGTTTGTTGAAATCTCGAGAAGTCATGAACTTGTCACCTTTGACGAAATCGTAATACCCTATGTGAAATGACGAATTTTGGAATGCTGTGTAATACGCAGAATCGTTCACCAAACAATTTCCCGAAATATGCAATGTTGTTTTTATCACTCCTGAAGAACCTTCTGATTCTAAACATTTCATTCTTTGGAACGGTGGCTAAATTATGTTTAGAAATACCTGAATCAATTTCATGATAAATTTTCAGAACGTGACCTCTTACTTTTCTTATAAATGTGGTCGTTTTCAAATCTATAGATCCACCAAGAATGTCAGTTTTAACAAAACCGAACCATCTCCCTATTAGCACATTACTGAGTCTATTTTTCGTGACGACTGCTAACCATAGTGGAAATAATCCCATACATCTTTCCAGTACAGTTTCTATTAACAGAGGGCAAAAAAACACTTTTCTCGACTCCTCTCTTTTGGCAAATTCAATTTTTTTTATAAATATTCAAAAAAAAAACACATAAGACGGATAATTTGTACGCAAACTTTTTTTATCTCAGAAGATCGTCGCGATCGACATTTGATTCAGCAATCACTTCATTCTCTGTAAAATTTGAAACATTCATTTCCAGCAAAGCTTCATCGACGCTATCGTTTTTGAATTCTGAAGTAAAAATTTTAGTAACATTAGCAAACCAATGGGCAGCCTCTTGTAAGTTACTCAAATTGATGGCTGTTGCGAAGATTGTTTTGAAACATCTTTTTATCGTTTTATCTTCAATTTCTTTGCTTTGATCTTCGATTAACTAGGCCATATTTTTCATGAAATGTGCACAGCAAAAAACTAGCATAACTTTTTCCTTTGGGAATACTTTCTGTTTCTTTTGTAACAGTTCAAAACAAAATCCCAAATATTTTTCCAAATCCATATTGTTGAATGCTTTCGATGCCGCTTTCAAACTGGCAAAACTGAAGTCACTTACGAAAATTTCGAAAACGCCCCATGACTTTTGTTCTCCGCGAAACTTTCGAAATTTATAAAATAGATCGTATATGGCATGGGTATCGTGTTCACATGAAATCATTTCCATGACGGGACATACTCTTTTTTCAGGTAAACTGAGAACTCCAGCGTAATACAAAATTATTTTCCCGTCTTTGTTGGTATTACAAACAACAGCACCTGTGGCATCGAAATGCAACACTTTAAGTGATGACGTTTCAGCAATTTCCAGTTGGTCTGTACTGAATATTATGATATTTAAGGGCGAAAAAACCTGGCGTATTAATGTTGGATGGTCTTTTTTGTACAAATACATGTCGACCATATCATCATCATGCCGTTTCAAGATATTTTTGCCTGGTTGCGGAGTTTTCTTAACATTTCTTCTGATTTTATGTCTTGTAAATGTCCTCTTTTGATAGCAGATTTATTCGCTCTCAAAATGTTTTTGTCTGTATTCTGAAGGTTTCATGGTTCTCAAAATATTTTGTTTAATAGCTCTTTCGACACCCCGAACATGATCGGATATTTTGTAATTATTTCGACAATAAGCCAGTAGTACTGTTTTGTTTTTCAAATATTTTGATCGGTAAAATGCAATGGCACAACTATAATTAACAATTTTTTTTTATTTTATTCCGA
Source organism: Zygogramma bicolorata (assembly GCA_032362365.1). Classification (NCBI taxonomy): domain Eukaryota; kingdom Metazoa; phylum Arthropoda; class Insecta; order Coleoptera; family Chrysomelidae; genus Zygogramma; species Zygogramma bicolorata. The sequence goes on along the minus strand of JAVJAQ010001304.1, from coordinate 54,787 downwards.
AATAGATATGGGTAATGATTATTTGAGAATTTGTCTTTAACTGTTATTGCATTCCAATGTTTCCCATTTATTTTGAATTTTCTTTCGAAAAATTTGCAATTCGAATGATCCGTTCTTCTTATTTTTGGATGCTGAGATGGATCATTATTTTTACTTCCCTTAGGAAGAACCCGACTACTCCGTTATTCTTTGTGGAAAATTGTAGAATTAGAAAGTGAAATTGACGAATCCGTTACACTGTTGTGGGTAACTGATTCTGTTGAGCCTACGAAATCGACGTCTGAATTGGTTGAAAAACTCCCATGGTTACAGTCAACATTACATTTTTTGCTTATAGAACTATTCGATATCAGTCTCCATTTCCCTGTCTCTCCGTCATATTTTCATCAATTTCAGTATCCATGAAATCGGAGTCTGCACTGAAGGATGAAGTATATGCATCAACATTTACTTCAGGATTCATATTTTCCTGAGGTGATTTTTTGCAAGGAGTTGAATGCTGCGCATATTTTTCTCCCAAATCATATAATATCGATGACTCCAAAGAATCAACGAACATGGCCTCTGATTCGGTTGAAGGACATATATCATTTCTTTTTTTTTTGGAGACTCATTGAACAGCACCAACTCATTCTCATTCTGTTGGCCCTCCGTGACATTTTCAGCAACAATATCTTTGCTCGCAACATCCAAAAATTCGGATGTGTCAGGACTGAGAGATAGAATAAATGCATCACCATTATTGAAATCAGTCCTGATGTTTCTCTCTGTCTGTCTGTCTTTCTCGAAGGGTACTGAATATTTTGTATATTTTTCTCTCAAGTCGCGTAAAAATTTTTATCCATATCGTTGACCCCATCAATGTTTGAGTAGGTATCAGAATTGATAGTGAGGAATTCATCATCAGACATTTTGAGACTTGTTTTTTGTTCATTAGGAACATGATTGAGAGAATTATAGTTTTCCACAAGGTGAATAAAGTTTTCATCTGAGCTTGATTAATTTTCGGGGTTTTCATTAGGATTCAACCTATCTTTGAACCGATCTTCACTTTCAGTCAAGTTACCAATCAACAAAGAACATTTTTCTACCTCGAACGCATTTCTTAGATGATGAGAATTTCGTTGAATTGTTTGATAAATCCACAGCCTTCTATTATTCCGTTCCTTTCTATTGCGAATATGCACAACTAGTTGGTTATACAATACATCATTGGGGTCAATTTTGACTAGCTAATCATGAGTAATATTATCATCGGCATATTTTATTCGTTCCACGAGATTTGTTATTTTATCCCCCATTTTCGTCGATAATTGAAAAGCCTTGCTGATATCAATCCCTAATGAAGTAAACGAAAAGTAAAATAGTTATAATTCAAATTAACGAATAAACTGACTTCCTGCTCCCAAAATAACTTCGTGAACAAAAAAAACTCTTCAGTTTTCGATGCAAACGTTCAAAACAATAGATTATACGAACGATCCACTTATAGCCTTATATCGCTTGTTAAAATTCAACACTACCTAGACTTGTGACTCAACACATAACAGCAAAGCCAGGGACTGATGTAGCGAGCGGAAATGAAGATCCATTGGGGTGCACGTTACTAAAAAGTAATCACGTTGAAATGTATATAACTCATAAATTCCGACATGCAAAAGAATGTTTCAAACGTTGAAATGTGGCGAATTTTATTGTATTCCTTATGGGTGTATCGAATTTTCATTTTTCTATGACCGTTCCCACGTTATTCCCAAAAACCAGTAAATATTATGATTGAACGGTTCCGAACAATGCAAAAATGATGACCGATATTTTTTTCTGTCGAATATCTACATTATTTCTGCTACATTGAGGAGGTTTTTATTTATTTATGGCTAGGTACCATACGTAAAACTTCTCAGGAGATTTCATTCTCTATGAAAGTTGATGCAATCTAGTCAAATATATTTTTTCAGAGGACGGAAAAAGGTACACTTTATCGAAGAGCAAAAATACTTTTATTTTTGACACTTCGAAAATATATCATTGGCGAATACGGAGAGTTGATGTAATCAAAAACATTACATGACGAATTATCAAATCAATTTTCATATTTCATTCGGAATTACCTACATGAAAACTGTTTTTTCAAGACTAATTAACACCTAATGAAAGTATTATAGTTTTTTCTCAAAAGAGTTGGAGGTGTTTTTCACTATGATGCCGATATTTCAAAGGAATGATATTTCAGGGGTGAATACAGAACCATATTTCTCACACTTCACACTCGATCGCATAGGTGAACAATTTTTAGTTTTCATGGAAAAAAAAATTCTCCAGAGGGTTGGAGGTGTTTTTCACTATGACGCTGATATTTCAGAGGGATGAAATTTTGGAGGTGAATACAGAACCATATTTCTCACACTTCACACTCGTTCGCATACGTGTCCAATTTCAAATTTTCATGAGAACAAATATTTCCTAGAAAGGGTTGGAGGTGTTTTTCACTATGACGCCGATATTTCAGAGGAATTAAATTTCAGGGGTGAATACAAAACCATATTCCTCACACTTCACACTCGGTCGCATACGGGTACAATTTCTAGTTTTCATGAAAAAAAAAATTCTCTAAAGGGTTGGAGGTGTTTTTCACTATGATGCCGATATTTCAGAGGTGAATACAGAACCAAATTTCTCACACTTCGCACATGGTCGCATACGTGTACAATTTCCAGTTTTCATGAAAAAAAATATTTTCTCCAAAGGGTTGGAGGTGTTTTTCACTATGACGCCGATATTTCAGAGGGATGAAATTTCAGGGGTGAGTACAGAACCATATGTCTCACACTTCACACATGGTCGCATACGTGTTCAATTTCTAGTTTTATAATTGAAGAGGGACACCTTCCAGACTACTCAGATTTTTTGTAGTACGCACCCCCTCAGGGGGGTGCGTCCGACGACCCTTACTCAGATATATAATAATATATGAAAACAATTTATTCACATGATAAAGATAAAAATTACAAATTGTATAAAGGTATTGTGTGAATAAATAGAGCCTAATCTACGAGGTATAGTATGTATATCAGGATACACATATATACCTGTATGTAGAATGAGAATATATAAATATCCAAAATAGTACCTAAACATAAACTCAGTTGAAATATATACAGTACCTAAATATAAAGTTAAAAATATATAAAAAAATAGTACAAAAATTATTTAAAATATATAAAAAGGATACTCTAACCTGATATCAATTTTTAGTAATATAAAAAGGTATAATTAATATAATAATAATAAAGTTTATTCATTAGAAATTACCTTTTTGAGGAAATTTATTGAGTTGAGTTTCATGCATTTATTATGTTTGAGAAAATTTACGATCTTTATTATTTTTAATTCTTTCAGTTTTCTATTATTGATTTCACGTACGTGGTTGGTAACTCTCTGATATAGTCTTTTAGCTTTTTAGTGAAGCGTTGGATAGTGGGTTCGTTTTTAATATTATCCGGTAAGCAATTGAATACTTTCGGTCCCAGATATTGGTAGCATCTCTGACCTACCGATTTATTCATAAATGGGGGTATATATTTATTTTTTTGTCGCGTCTCATGATAGTGAGAATGAGTCAGGAGTTCATTCTTATGCAAATATTGTGTTTTTCCTAATTTCGAAAAATAGAGTTTTCTCAAATCATAAATTTGTGTCTCTTCAAATAGCGATTCGCTTGGATATCGGTTGTTTCTACTCATTATTTGTTTCAGAAATCGCTTTTGTATGACTTCTAGTGATTTCAGGTATGTTTTGGATACTCCACCCCATCCTATAATGCCATAGTCTAGATGCGATTCCACTAAACTATGATATAGAATTTTTTTTTGTTTGAAGTTGAGTATATTTGAGACTTGTTTGATTCCATATAGAATATTAATTTAATTTGTTTACTGAATAGTTTATATGTACGTCCCATCTGAGGTGGCTGTCTATCATAATACCCAAGTATTTAACGCTTTTTGATGGTAGGATTTCGAGGTTATCTTCTAGTGATATTTTGTCAAATGTTGGGAGGCTTGTGGATAAGCTACAAAACGGCAAGTAGAAGGTTTTTTTGAGATTCATTGACAGTAGTCTATTATCGAACCATTTTTTGATGTTACCAAAATCAGTTTCTATTTTATTTTTCAGTTCATCCCAGGTGTTACTTTCATGAAATATGACCATATCATCTGCAAAACTCATGATGCTGCCTTGTGTTCGTATGGAGAATAAATTATTAAAATAAATATTGAAGAGCAAAGGTCCTAATACCGTTCCTTGGGGTACACCACATGATATAGTTTCTTTCTTGCTGAGTATGTTTTGTATTTTTGTTTGTTGTTTCCTGTCAGTTAAGTATGAGTTGAAAAGGTCGTGTGCTTTACCTTTCACTCCCAGATCGTCAAGGGTTGATAAAAGTATATTGTGGTCTACGGTATCGAATGCCTTTGCTAAGTCTAGAAAAATTCCAATGGCTGTTTTTTTTTATCTACAGAATTATATAATTTGCTCGTGAGTTCTTTTATGGCATCGTTGGTGGACTCTTTTTCAGTGAATCCATACTGCGCTTCTGACAGCAAATTGTGCTTCTTCAGAAAGGAAATAGGTCTTTTTTTTATGATTTTTTCCATAATTTTACATAAATTTGATATAAGTGTTATAGGACGATAATTTGACACTTCTGTTTTTCCACCACTTTTATAAATAGGTACCACAATTGACATTTTGAAAGCAGAAGGAAAATGACCACTTGACGAAGATTTATTGATAATACAACTGAGAGGTTTGGCTATATAACCTGAAATGAGTTTCAGTGTTCCTGCTTTGAAACCATCCGGTCCCGGTGATTTTTTATTTTTCAACTGTGAGATAGTTTCTTGTACTTCATATGCATCAGTGGGGAAGAGGAATATGGTGTGATCTGATTTGATTTTAGTTTCCGTATAATTTTTATCCTGCTTAATATTTTTTGCTAGACTTGCACCTACATTGCTAAAGATAGGGAAAGTGGATCGAGTGGCACCTTGTTTTAGAGGTCTTTCGAATACCTTTACAATTCTGGTGAAAGTTTTTTTTTGTAACGGTTGGTAACCAATCCCATCCCCCGAAAAAATCTCCTCGTAATAAACAAAAAATACGAAATCACATGGACACGTATTAGCAGGTTGTTACAAAAAGCAAAAATTTATTATTTTATGAAAGTTCTGAACGTGAATTGTACTTTAAAAAACAATTTGATTTATTTTAAAAAGCGTTGAACTCAATACAAATACCTTCAAAACTTCAAATTATCTCAAAAGCTAATCGTCACAAGAATTTTCTGATAACAGAGTTGTGAAGGTATTCGAAAGATCTTTAAAACACGAGATGCCACTCGACCTACTTTTCCTATCTAAATAAGAGGCGTCGGACGCACCCCTCCGAGGGGGTGCGTACTACAAAAAATCTGAGTAGTTTGAAAGGTATTTCCCTTCAATTAAAAATCGACGTGTCCGGGCTTTTTTTAAAAATCTTACTTTACATATTCAACAACAACAGCTCTGTTAAGTTTTCGTTGTTGCACACTGTATATTTCAAATAGGGTCCTATCGAACACAACTCGTTTATTTATATCATTTTGGAAAAGAAATTGTGATCCTCGACCCCAAAAAACACTGCATACCTACCAATTTTAAACAGAACTGAATTATTAATCATAAAATACGCTCGCCATATTAGAGCCGCCATTATGAATTATGACAAAAAATTGGATTCTCCATCACTAAAACATTAATATACCAATTTTGAATAGCATATGAGTACGAGTGAAAGCCGTAGAGCGCTAGGAACCAATACATTTTCGCAATGATTGTTGAGCGCTCTACGCTCTTTATTTTTTGATCACCAGGATCAGAATTATTTTTTCCTTTTTACCACAAACTTTTTTGGATATCAATTACTCTAACACCAAATTGATTTTTTTTGCACTCGACGCGCGTTTCGCTAACTAGGTTAGCATCTTCAGGAAAAGTAAATTGATTCAAGTATCGATTTACTTCTCCTGAAGATGCTTACCCTGTTATCGCGCTCTATCCACCTTACTACATTTAAATATAAGCATTTTAAAAAAAGTTTTTTATAATTTAGTCTTGACATATCTCGTAATCGATTTTAAATGTATTTTGGAAATTTTACAACATTCTCAACACCGCCATTCGAAGTTTTCAATTTTAACTGAAGAATCATAATCTTCGACCCAGAAAATCCCCAAATACCAATTTGGATTAGAATCGGTTGATAATCACGGAACTCGTCCGCCATATTGGAGTCGCCATTTTGAATTCTGACGAAATAATCTTAACTTCCGTCCCAGAAAACCCTTAGATACCAATTTTGTTTCGATTCGGATCATGATCAAATATCACCATATTGGAGCCGCAATTTTTTTTCTCCCACAAACATGTCATAATGCATTGTCACCGGAATAAAGAACACCTGCCAAATTTCAAATTATTCGGATGTCTAAAAGTGGGTTGAAATTGACGTCAAAGATTTCATTACATTGTTTGTTCGAGCGAGTTAATCAATGAACATTTTATTATACCTATGAAGAAAAAAGTACAGTGCTATTATCTATCATCAGCCTGCACGAATATTACCTATACTACCGTAAAGAAAACATCAGCACAAATTCACTCTCCGCGAGAGCCGAGTGATAGCAGAATAGTCTCAGCCGACACCCTACACGCCAGCAAAAAATATAATTTGTACCTGATACGTCAAAGACGCCGACGGGGAGTCCGGGAGTTATCGTTCCCTTCTATACGGTTTATATACTAACAGCCGATCTACAGTTCACGTTATATCCGAAAACAAAAAAGAAACGAAATGATGAATGTTTTTTTATCAGCTATACAAAATATATTTTTCAGAACTCTAATAATATTTTTGACCCACGACAAACAGCACAGCAGCTAATATTGTAGCCACTGTTTATCATGCCTTCTACCGTTCACGCAAAGGTTTCACGTTTCTATTCCTTAGATTTTTTGTTGTTTGTTCACTGCTTCTGAAATCGAGTTTATCATTTGTTTGGCTCGTATGTATATGATCAGCTATCAGCGACCTCTCGTGAACGGAGGAATTACCTTCCAATATAGATTACGACAATTATTCGCCATTTGAAAAATTCTTCAAACGGACCGGTTGCGCTGAGGGCGGCGATCTTTGGAACTCTAAAAATGTATTTCCAACGGTCATTCGTCAATCCCCATGTTAATGTGGTGCTATTATCACTGGCACAGGGCATAGGTAAAGTGACAAGCTCATTCGACTGGAGGAACGATCATAATCACAAATCTGTAGATTGGTTTCAACACAACCTCATAAATATAAATATTTGTTGATTATGGATATTATATTTAAATATTTTGTTCACGATCAAAATAATTGCTTGCGACAAAATGAAAAAAAGACATTTTGTGCACCATCAGCGATTCCCAAGGTAGGTTTCCTTGATTTGGAAGCAATATGCTGAGTTTTATAATTATTCTTTGAGGAAAAAAGGATACTGCGTTTCTAGATAAAGAAATATTAATTAATTCCAACATATTCTCGGTAGTGTAGTGGTTAGCATATCTGCCTATCAAGCGGAAGGCCGGGGTTCGAATCCTCGCCGGGCCACCGTGCTGGGTAATCGCACGTTAAAAGGTAAGGCCTCGTTGATCCATTGCTCGCACAAGTTTCTACTTCTGAGGGTTGACGTTCGTCAGCTGGTTAACGATAACGAACAATATTACCCAAAGATGTGCAAAATATGTCAGATGTTACACAAGATGTTGAGGAAAAAGAGTTCATTGTGTGGTCTGAGGATATGACAAGAATGATTTTGGATAAATACTCCGAGTACATAGCTGAAGTGGGTCCTATGAAAAAAATTCGCACCAAAAAGAAAATGTGGGAGTACATAACAAACGATGTTAATGTTGAATTCAAAATGAACATAACTACACAATAAACTGAAAATAGATTCAAAACAGTATTGAAACGTAAAAAAAGCCATTACAAATAATGAACAGAGCGGCAGCCAGAGAAAACAAATAGAGTTTGAAGAAGAACTGAATAAAATTGCCAACAACAGCAGCAACATAAAGGGAAGGAAGAAAATAAAGGAAGACGATATAGAGAAAAACTCGAATTACTGAGGGATTTATTCAATATTAAATAATATATTTGTATCTAGGGCTGTGTGACATGTGACAAATTTCTAATGGAAAAAAAAACGCATCAAATGTATTTTTCACACATTAGAGACCACAAATATCTATACAGTGAGGACATAAACATTCCTTCCCCCTTAACTTTTGAACAGAACAAGCTATCGAGGTCGGGTAAAACTTAGGTAAAAAGGCACTACTTTTACAACTTTTTGGCAATGAAATGATTCTGAGCACGTGGCCTAATGTCAAGGAGACACTATCAACTTTTTCAAATGTGAAGGGGGTTACGTGGCTTCTGGTTTTGAAGGCCTTCCGATTCTCTATCCAACACCGCTGTGTTTGTGAAAATCGGCCAAGCCGTATCAAACTGACAAGCGTTCAAAATTTGCTTCAATTATTTCACAAGTAAAAATATTAACAAAATTGGCTTTTCGACCAGAATCGGTAACGGAAATGACATTTTTCTGCAATCAATAATTGGAAGAATTGATTTGCTATATATCTGGAGCAAATTTCACACGCTTGTCAATTTGAAACGACTTGGCTAATTTTCACAAACATAGCAGTATTGCATAGAGAATCGAAAGGCCTTTAAAACCAGGAGGCTCGTGACTCCCCTTCACATTTGAAAAAAAAATTAGTAAAAATAGTGCCTTTTTACATAAATTTACTCAACCTCGATAGCTTGTTCTGTTCAGAAGTTAACAGTTAACAGGACCTTACTGTATGAACAAAATATTTTTGGCTATCAGATTTATCAGGTGTTACATGTCTGGAAGATACCATTTAAGAATAAGTAAACATATTTCTTTTATTGTTGAAAAAAGGTTTGGATTTGTTTCAAGAAGAAAAAATTTATTTTTTTTCATTCAAATAAATTTATTCATAAAGAAGTTTTTCTCTTCCTGTCTATACATAACTGAGTATAAATGTTATGTTTGTAATATATTGAAAATCTGATGACGTTTCACTTCTCCCTGAATTCTAAGTTCCTCTTTACTTCTGTGGTCCTCTATTGTAGGGTCTTCATCATCATTATTACTTTGTACTTCATCCTCGTCCCATCCATCATTAAGAGTGGTACGAATAAGTTGTCTCCATCTTGATTTCAACAATCCGAAGGAGTTTTCAATTTTGACTCCAGTCCCAGAGAATCTTTTATTGTAATTTTTTTGGATATCTGTTAAATTTCCATAATCGTGGAATTTCCTTAGGGGGTAGGCTGAATCTCCTACAATGTGCCACCTGTCTCCACATATACCTGGTGATTTTTTGGAAATACGTGATAAACTGTTAACACGTGAATCGTGAATTTACTGTAATGTAATTGAAGTTGAATCATGTCTGTTGACATAATATGTACTCTCAATTTTATAGGGTGGTGTGGAGATTGGAATATAGTTACCATCAATGCATCCCAGAACTCTTGGGAATCCACTTAATTTCTGAAATTCTGTTGCTGTTGATTCCTTTCCTTCCAGGGTAGAGGAAAATTTTATCAAATTGGGTGCAATGTTATTGAAAAACTCCATTACTTTGGTGCAGAGTGAATGAAATGTAGATTCAGCTACCCCAAACCTTCCTGCTACATCTCTTATTGTACATTTATTTCCTGCATACCACAAAAATTTTAGAATGGCTATCTGTGCTGAAGGTATAGGGAAACCGACATGTGATTGTTCTTTATTGTAATTGTTAGAATTCTCAAATTGATTTTTTAACGTTTCATAAATATTTCGGTTCTTTCTAAAGTTTTGCCTGAACTGAAAATCATTTTATTTAGTAATTAACATTTGATTTTATGAACTAATACCTCCGCATCTGGATATTTTTCTATAATTTCCAGATATCCATGAATTTTCGGTTTAACTTTGTAGCAGGACGATCGCGTTTCCACCATATTAGGTATGATAATATTAATAATGATTCATTCAGTTATAACAGCTGTTGTAATAGTTAAAACCATAAAACCTCCCGGTACCATCTGTCGGAAAACGCTGAGACCAAAGATCATTTAGGATGTTGGCTTGGTTGCATACCCGACAGGTACGAATGGTATTTTTCGTATTTGTGTTTTTTGCGCCATTTCACCACAGGTTGAAAAGGAATAACAAACTTGTGTGTGCGATAAATTGAGATAATGAGAGTTTTCGAGAACAGAATCGGTAGGTGATCACACCTCTTTTTCCAAGCGAATGTAAAATTGTTAGCTGAACCTTATGTTATTATAACATTCGAATACTCTTCAGGTAGAAGAATAATGTAGTAGTATAATGGTTTTTCCACGTGCCTTTTGCACAATCATTTCTGGTTCATATCATCAGGGTATTCCATTCAACTTTCAGTTTTACGTTTGAAGAAAGATCATACTGTATATTATCCACTGGCATGAAATAAATTATATGGTGGTTTGTCGTAAAGTGGCGTTATTCATTACGGCCTCTGGATTCCAACAAGGCTAGAAACCCCGAAAATTGACCCTGAGATTTCTGTACCACCGCAAGTTGTTTATCGTCCTTCAATTTTATGAACTTGAAAATATCGTCATCGCTTTCGACTTCACTTTCACTGGTACTTGACGATAAGAAATAATCAAAAGCTAATGTTTTTTTCACATCCATTTCCAGAATGTACACATCTATCATAACTCATAACCTTAAAATCGATTGCACCGTCTAAAAGTTACAGTGCATAAAAATTCGAATTCACAAAGAGCGCTGTTATCAGTCGAACAGAAATTTTGTGCATGACCAGTCGAATGGAAATATAACCGGTATTGAATCAGTACACAACCAGCCGAACATACTCTGCCCGACAAAAATTGGAATTATTGCGCACTGGTGCAACCAGTCGAATACGCTATGTTGAATTTCAGAACTCGCCATATATGTCAAGTGTTAAAGACCGAAAGACGTTTACTGTTTACTTTCACTGTTTATCTCAATGAATCGTTTAGTGCTAATTTTATTAATATTAAAACGTATTGTTCAATTTATTAGAATTTTTTTATTATTTTAAAAGTGTCTCAAGTGTGTTTAGGTATGATGGATGACCACAACATAACGCTACTACCTGAAGACGTTCCCGGTGCAGCTTTCAGAAGAGTAGTCAGTTTGCATGATCACGGTGTACAAGAGTTGGAAAGGTGGTATGAATGTCGGGTCTCAAAAAAACGGGCAAAAAGTCGGAGTTGATCGAAAGATAATATTTTTTCCATACCCATTACAATGAATGTATGTAAACTTTCTATATTCTAGAATAAAAAACTGTATAGATTCTAGTAGAGAAAACAGTATATTTTTGGGAGTTGATGGAGGATTGTGGTATGAAAAAGAGGGTAAAATTATGTTAATCGGGCTCCGCCTCAAAAATGAAAAATTTTTGGTAGAACTTACGTATTTTGGCCTCCTGAACAGAAAATTCAAAGAAATTTGTTGGGCTCTCAACTAGTTTCGGAGATACGGCCCCCCAAAGACAGGAAATCGGGGTTTTACGCCTATGTTTGTTTCTCAGCCAATTCCGCTCGAAATTCCTCCTTTCCATCAGCACAATATACACATTCTATATATATTTCTTCATCACTTTCCAACATATTTATGAGCATTTTTCCATTTTTCACTTCAAAACTCTGATATGTTAATCGTCAAAAAAATTCGAGGTTAGCAAAACAGTAGAATCGCGTGTTCTACTGTTTTGCTAACCTCGAATTTCTATGACGATTTACATTTTGGAGTTTTGTAGTGAAAAATGCTTATATTTCTGTTGAAAGGTGATAAAGAAGGTGGTATAGAATGTGTATATTGTGCTGATAGAAGGGAATTTCGAGCGGAATTGGCTGAGAAACAAACATAGGCGTAAAACCCCGATATCCTGTCTGGGGGGCCGTATCTCCGAAACTAGTTGAGAGCCCCAAAATTTTCATTCGAATTTTCTGTTCAGGAGGCCAAAATACGTAAGTTCCACCAAAAATTTTTTATTTTTGACGCGGAGCCCGATTACCGGAATTTTACTAAAAAAAAGAAACATGCTGATCAGGCTTCTAGTTCTTCTGCATCAACATCTGCAGAAACTTCAACCAAGCCTTCAACACACACTGTTGGGAAGTGAAATGAGTTTCCATCAGTAAATATACCTAAGTTTTTCAATAGAGGACACATTCATTCTCACATCGTTGGAACTCTTATTGAAGATGGGGATTGTGAGGTTACTTACGAGAGCCCAACTGAAAAACCTTTCCGACGTGGTTGACAGTATGTTGCTAGTGACTATATTCATGATGTGCTGGATAAATTGATGCGAAGCAGTTAAATGCTCAGAGCTTATTGTTATAGTTCATTTTAGAAAAAATTAAAAATATTCCGTTAACATTGAACTCAATAACTTGTCGGGAGCTGTGATATCAGGTCAATATAAGTGCAAAGCATCAGCTTTGGGACGTTGCAGTCATGTTAGTGCTGTACTATTATTTTTTGAAAAATATTGTATCGCAGAAGGACATTCAGCCCTGGCACCTACAAGCAAGTTGAGAGAATGGGGGCTTGGAGCTGAAGATAAGTAACTAAGTAACTTAGATTCCTTTTACAAAAATTTACGTGCTAAGATTATTGAGAACCCTGATAAATTCCCACAATGGTCAGAAAAAGGGGGTTACGTTTATAAATTAGTTCCTTCTAAGGTGCCTTTGAATACCAATATATCAGAGTGGAAAATGTTAGAATCGAAACGTCAGAGATTACGCATTATTAAGTCTTGTCATGATGTAGCAACAGCATCTCATGCTGGTTATTTTAAAACTTATTCAAGAATAATTTTGACTTATTATTGGCCGAAAATGCGGCGAGACATCTTGAAGTATGTTGAATCTTGTGGAATTTGCGCTTCCCAGAACGCTCCAAATTATAGTTAATTTGGTTTCATCTGAAAGAAAAGTTGGGTATCCGTGGCAAGTGATTGCACTGGATTTGATGGGTCCACTACCGCAAAGTACTTCAGGTTTCCAATACATTTTAGTAGTTAGTGACTGGTTCACGAAGTATCCACTCATTTTTCCCCTCAGGAATGCAACCTCAGCAAGTATAATCAAATTTTTGGAAAATGAAGTTTTTCTGGTATATGGAGTTCCCCAACATATTGTTTATGACAACGGCAAACAACTTATTAGTAAAGCTATCACTGATTTAGTAAAACATTATGAATCAAATCTTTTTTACACCCCTTATTATCATCCTCAAGCGAATTATGTTGAAAGAAGTAACAGAAGTATCTGCACTGCCATACGGTGTTAGATAAATCAGAATCATAAACATTGGGATAAAGAACTACCAAAAATTGGTTATGCATTGCGAACTTCCATTCATGGAGTTACGGGATACAGCCCCGTATTTTCAAACTTCGGTAGAGAAGTACCTTGTAGTGGTAAATATTATGGCAAAGGTAATGTCGACATTGAAGTAGTAAATCGTGAACATTGGGTAAATAATTTAGGCAAAATGTCTGAAGTTTATAGAGAGGTTCGAGAGAAAATTAAATCAGCTTATAAAAGTAATGCCAAATACTATAATTTACGAAGGCGTGAAAAATAATTTTTTGTGGGAGATGAAGTGTGGAAACGAAACAGTCCTTGTGGGAGATAAAGTGTGGAAACGAAACAGTCCTGTCTGAATCTGCTAATGATTTCGCAAAGAAGTTAGAACCCCGTTATATTTTATGTACGGTGAAGAAAAAGAAGTCAAAACTAGTATATATCCGTAGTCATGAAGACGGCAGTGATGCTGGAGTCTGGCATATCCAAGATTTGAAACCGTACCGCGGATCTATGTCTGATATATCTGTTACCAGCGAGGATTTGGAATCTGAACCAGTATCATTGAGATAGACATTCCACATAGTTGAAAGAAAGTTTGTCGAGTAATCTGATTTGAGCTAGGATATTTTGCCACCTATGTTGTATATAGTTGTATAGTTAGTGTAAGATAGGTCTGTGCTTAACAGTACACATAGTAGATAGAAAATTTAGGGGTAGGGTGAGATAAAGTGCACGTTATCTCACACAGGAAAAAAATTCAATTGCTCAAACATAAAAATTGCGTTTTCAACAACAATTTTTATTTCGTAAGGAGGAGGGGTGTGTAACTTGTAAATTTACCTTTAGACAAATCTAGCTAACATCCATCAATTTATTATCTTTCTGATCCTCCTCTATAAATTCGTCTTCATTCTTTTGGAATTCACATAATAAATACTCACAAGAAAGGAACACTCTGTATAATGTTTTCAATCAATTAACTCCAAAGTACACTGTTTATACAAACATTTGTTCGAGAGTGACGAATCTCCTTCTAATATTCATAATCTGTTGAAGAGTCCTAGAAGAGGGAAACTTTGAATACAAAATTCATTGATGTTTCAGTACCTTTCTGAATTCCAGCAACTATCTCAATATATCGATCAGTGAACTCAGTTCCTGACACAAAAGCAAGGTTTATCACTAGAGAATAATATTGATATGATCTTTGTAACTACTTACCATTTGTCATACTTTTCTTCAATCAGGTACATCGGTGGTGAATATTTATTCATTTGTTTTGTTTACATATCAATGAGAGGTTAAATCTGAGGTACGACGTCAATCAAAATACAAACGGAAGTTTGTCAGCGCAGACTTGGCGGCTAATTTGAACGTAGGCGAGTTGACGGTATTCGAAATTCTTTTAGCTCGACAGACACGGGAGTGACGACCACGAATAAGCGCCAATATTGAAAAACGGCCTATCACCGAACGCGCTCAGTCTCATGAGTGCAGAAGGGGTGCACAAAAATGCTCGATTTGGTAAGAGGAGTCCTCCGTTTTTCTCGTGTGAAATGGAGAGTATCATGATGGCGAACATTTGCCTATCTTACTGGTTGCTAGTTGGTAGTGCACAGTGGGATAAAGGACCACCCTCCTGGGAGGTGAGTTTCGAGATAAATTTACTATTCAAAGATTATTGAGTTGAATGGTTTTCTGATTAGGGCAATCTTTTAGATTTGCCGGCCATTTTCCAAGAGCTCGAGATTTTGAAAGGGTCATCAGGCTTTTTTGGAGATATTGTTCCTGATAGATTGTCGGGAGTCTTATATTTTGGAGACATCGTTCCTGATAGATTGTCGGGAGTCTTATATTTTGGAGACATCGCTCCTGATAGATTATCGGGAGTCTTATATCTTGGAGACATCGTTCCTGATAGATTGTCGGGAGTCTTATATTTTGGAGGCATCCTTGAGAGAGTCCTATTAGGAGTACCACTTTTTGGAAGCGTCGTTCTTGAGAGAGTCTTAATTGGGGACTCATTTTTTGAAGATTTTGTTTCCATTGGAGACTACTTTTCTGCCACGCTACGGGGGAGACCTCCGAAGTCCAGGGGATTAGATCCTACCATCCCGTCCAGGGTAGCACCTGAAGAACGCTGTGGGAAGCCATTTTCTCGAACAGTAAAATTCGGAGTTTTCAGCAAGGTCAGATCGTTTTCAATATGAAAAACTAAATATAATTCTCGTTCTTGAACATTTTTTATCACCATAAATTCTTAAAAGGTTATAAGATTTCACAGTTATGTTAATTTAAATTAGCTGAATAGTTTTCCACTTGAAATATATCATGATTTAATTATATATAGCCAAGTCAAAAAAAACCCTCTCCGATATTGATATCGATCATTTCAGTACTGATTTGATTACATATACATTTATTCATTATATTATAAGCATCATTGTACTCAACGGCCTTGGCATAGATCTATAACATAGTTCGGTATTACTGAAGAATACATGTATCCTTTTCAAGTGTTGGCAAGGTATAAGCCTCAAATTTGCCTGTTGCAAAATATGATTTAGCGTATAAGTACTTCTTCTACTGTTATTTTTGCGATTTCCTTCCACTATATCAAAAGCAACCGAGAAAATCCCTGTGTTTGAAATATTATTCGTTTCAGCTTTTCTTTGTTTTCTAAAAATCAAAATTGAGTGGCGCTCCCCGAGATCACTTGACAAATCTGAGCCAGCCCAAGGCCCACTTCGCTCCCAGACGAACAGCTGCCGGTGCTTTAACTCTTCCTGAGGGATTTTCATTTAAAAATAAATAAAACGAATGAAAGTCACTAAGGGAGGTTACACCGGTATGAATTCCATGCTCAAATAAAATAATTTTCCTACTGGAAAATTTAGGTGATTTCCACTTCAAAGGATGAAGGCGAAACCCCTCCTTTAAACTTTTTGAAAACGAAATAGAAATTAGCAATTTGCTAAAATGAAGCTAGCTTTTTATACATACCCCTCGCGGAGGTTAACCACTTTTAACAGCGTGGGTAGCTGCTCCAAATTTCAATAAAATCTTCCCTGGGACTTCCAGGAACAGGATCCATAACATTATTTGCATTTGTGTCGCAAAATAAGGCATAAACAAATCGATTTCAACCCTAAATCACTTAGGCAAATGCTTTTTGTCGAACAAAACTAATCTCGACCCACGGTCGTTTGCGTTTCGAACAGAGAAGGAATGAAACCCAAAATGGCCTAGCCTGCTCCGCAGAAAATCATTCAATTTAATGATGGGTAGCGACACCCAACTGTATGGGTGTTAAGTAGGTTATTAAAATTTGGAAAGAGACTGGGAACAAGAAAAGATTTCTACCATTCCACGACAATAAAATCCTTCCTTGAAATCGGGCAGAAAAAGCGTGTTAGTACCTCTGGGCCACCCATTGGACAGAAGCCGAATTAAAATGGTGGTTCAGAGCTCCAGTAATTTCAACACAATACAATGGCAGCAAATCATCAGTTTTACTACTGTCCTCTACTGGAAGTGGAGGGTCACCACCAGTGCCTTCAATATGCATTTTCATATTAGCACATCTCTTCCGCAATTCTTTTATTTTTATTTTCGTAAAATCGCTTTAACACATCTGTTGGTCTCTGAACGTTTCCCGGAGATGAAGCATTGAATGCTCTTGCTACTTCCTCCCACGTAATCAGCTTATCTTGGTTAGTAACAGCATCGGTTTTTTTATTCGCCAATATAAGTTTATATTTTGCAACTAGGGAAAACGAACATGTTTTTTCACTTATCGTGAAATTGCATGAGCGATTTTTGGAAATTTTCAGTTTTTCTGCCATTCTCAAAACTGAAAAATTTGTCAAAAGCAAAAGATTTATCGAATCGATTATCATGACAATTCGAATTAATGTAGTAATCATTCTACACTGGATATGTTCCGTATATTGTTTCAGTCAACCAGAGTGGTTCTCCCTCTCTCTTGAATGGAATCGGCCAATATCTCAGAGAGTGAGAGAGAGAGCACCGCTCTGGTTTACGGTGACGATATACGAAACTTGAGGTGTTTTCTGGCGCTCATGTATTTGAAACGTATTCGTCTGTCTTCTCTCTCACTTACGGCTAGCAGGGGTAGTAAGAGAGAGATGTAGTGGCGAATACGTTTTAAATACAAGAGCGCCAGAAAACTTATATCCATTGTAGGCAGGGAGCTATGAATAGGGTCGGCTCAAGATATTTTCTGAATTGACGAAATTAAAATTTATTTCAAAATTTTAACAAAACTAAATGGTTGAAACCAAACATCAACTTAATGAATAAAAATAACCTGAATAAAATAGTCAAAAACCAAAAATCTTCTCAAAGAAAACAAAACATTCTTATTGAAAAATAAAAAAAAACAATGAGATCGAATGAGATAATTTACATACTATTTAGAAAAATGATTTTATCTAGATTTTTTGGTGACAGGCGATTCCCTCTCAGGTTTGTTAACTGTCCTGTTTTAGAAAATACCCTTTCTGATGGGACTGATATGGCAGGTATTGATAGGTACTTGACAGCTAACTCATATAGCTCGGGAAAAGTATTTTTGTGTGTTTTCCAAAATTCCATTAGATCATTTTTTCTTTCATAATAGGGCATCTCAAGATATTGCCGCATCATCAATGTAACGATAGTCAGAGGTGTAGTAACTGACTTCGCTTTCGCCACTTTATTATCGAAATGCGACCAAATATTGCAGTTTTTATCTGGATCTGGAGTATTTTGTTCAGATTCAGCTCGAACCACTTCAGTTGCATCCTGATTTTTTTTGCTGATTAGACTTGTCAGCTCTTCAGTGACCCATTTTTGGGCGTTATTGGCATTATTCTCGTTTCCGAATCCTAACTTTTTAAACCTTGGTTCTGAAAACGTGGCTTTTGCAACAATTTTGTTGCATTCCAGAATTCCAAGGCGTCGAGCGATGACATCAATTAAATGCTCTCTCAGTGTTTCACAAACATCTGTTTCCGTTTTCAAATTCATTAGAGAGTTTTGAATACCTCTCACGAGAGGAACAACAGTAGAAATTGTGGGATATTTGTCTCCTGAAAGAATGGATGTCATAATCTCTAGAGGCTTCAGTACATCAATGCTGTCTTCGATAACAGCCCATTTGGCAGCATCCAAAAACTCTGGTGCTCTTGTAATGTTGATAATAGTCATTGAAAGAGCGTCCTTCACTTTCACGAGTCATTCTAACATGATTAGATTGGAATTCCATCTGGTGGTAACGTCTTGTTTCAGCTTCAAAACAGGAAATCCCATCTGTTCTTGCACCGACTTCAGTTTATTGCACGATAAAGCACTATGACTGAAATGGCCAACGATTACTTTACATTTTTCAATAATTCCTTGAAAAGAAGGGTTGCTATTTAGTGCATCAGTGACTCTCAAATTCAAAGTGTGTGCAACACAAGGGTGGTGATGTTTTTGTAGATATTCGTTAATTGCACATTTCACATTCGATCCATTGTCCGAAACAATGGTGATTATTTTGTTCGAAATATTCCACCTGAGAAAAATGTCACTGAGGACATTCGAAATAACTTCACCCGTTTGATTTCCGACAATTTCTTCCGTGGATAATACATGGGAGTGAAATTTGTTATTGTGGATGAAATGACATGTTATCGTTATGTAACCCCTATTGCTATCTGATGTCCAAATATCAGTCGTGACAGACACACTACCAACGTCATTCAAGAGTATTTTCAATTCCGCTACTTTTTCTTCATAAATACTGGGCAATATGTCATTTGATTTTTTTTTCCTGTTTGGTATTTTATAGTTTGGTTGGAGTAAATTCGAATATTCTATAAATCCTGCATCTTCTACGATACAAAGAGGTTGTTAGTCGTGTGTTATCATTTTACCCAATGCTTTGTCAATTTTTTTTGTGTCACTTTCACTTAGTCCATCAGTGGTGGAACCAAATAGTCTCATTTGCCTTTGACGCTTAGGCTGTGGAAGTCCATTTCTCGAATTCGACCCTGATGTTGATGGTGCCGAATTTTCTTTATCCACCCCTACAGACGGTCCTGTGCCTGTCACCTAAACATTAGGCCCCCTTCTGGTATTTTCTATCTCTACTGTGTTAGGAGTGGGAGTACTCTGAGATGAATCATTGGCTGCTGGTAGCGAGGACAGCGACAGAGTAGGATGGATACGTTTTGAATGTTGTCCTAAATTAGTCGTGTTTCCAAAGAATTTCAAACTTTTGTTGCAAATAATACATTTAACCGTCCCTTCTGCTGTCTTACTGAAATTTTCCCAAACTAAAGACGACTTCTTTGGACCTGGTCTCATTTTTTTAATAATTCCGTGGATTTCAACTGAAATTTTTTTATCTTGCAGCGCGAAACATGAAACAGTTCGAAACAGAACAAACCTAACCTTAAACATACTCGGTTGACGTAATTTGAGTAATGTTAACATTATATTGAGTGTTTCGCTTGCGCATTGCGAGTGATCTATAATTTGAATAATAATTCGATTATTCAAACGATTCCTAACGTAACAAACATAACCTGAAACATATTCGGTTGATGTTATTCGAGATATGTAAACATTCTATTGAGTGTTTTGCTTGCGCATTGCGAGTGATCTATAATTCGAATGATAATTCGATTATTCAAACAATTCGATTACTAATAATTCGATTCTCAAAATAACTCGATTATGCCCATCACTAAACTAGGTTAGACTAAAGCCACAGAACACATACACATCCATAATACACCAGTTATACCAACTTATCGAAAAATAACCAGAACTGTGGATTAATATTGAATTCGTTTAGTTGAACGTCGCGTCGGTGCTAGTCAAACATTTGATCTAAGATTTAACAATTTAATCGTAGTTTTATTAACAGACGCTTAACTCAAATACGGTGCAAGTGGCCCCAAGAAGATTCAACAAAGCCTCAGATCGGCTAAAGACAAAAGAGACCCACTGTCAGCAGCAGGAGTTTATCGCATATCGTGCAACATCGGTACCACCAAAAGATGGAAACCACAAGATTCTGTTCGAGAATGCGAAAGTCATTGCACCTTACCAGGGATACCATAGCCGACTGGTACGGGAGGCAATAGAGATCCACAGTGCACTCAGTGCGATGCCTCTGTACTGAATTCAGTAGAATTGTAATAAATGACACTGTTAGCCAATAAATATATTGTCATTGTATAACGATTTGACAGTAGGACAATCTTATGGAGATATATAACGATAAGTAGTCTACCCATTTCAATGAAAGTCTAACTTATTTGAAAAAAAAATGAAATTTAGGTAAAATTCTCATATTCCGCCGCCACCAAGTTTCTAAAAAAATATCAGTGCCTACTTTTGTGTATTTCGAGTAGCCTAAAATGAATCAGAGTCAAAACGAGACGGTTTTCCCTTTCCGAAGTTAAAGCCCTTCAAAGTTCAGAAGGACAAATTCCTCGATATTGATTAAAGTTAGGTTAGGTTCGGTTAATCTGAAAATCGTGTCAGGAATTATTTCTCGAGTTTTTTATTGACGAACGGTAGTTATGAAGGAGGTGGACTGATGGGTACCGGGCACCAAACGAATATAAACGTGTGTTCTTGATTAGTTTTTAGGTGCAAAAAGCCCAAATATGCCCTTTGAAGTTTTGAAGCTGCGTTCTGACTTCGGATTTGTGTTCAGCGATTTCAAATGCATAAGTTGGAATACTACCCAAAAACTGTAGAAGCATCTCATTAAGAAAAGAGTTAAGTGTTCTTCTTCATTTGAAGTTTGCAATTTTAGCAGTTATTGTTGTATTTTCAGCTGGCTGGAAGTGTCAATTTTATAAATGTGGTCAATCCGCCAGGACTGATGAATCTTTGAGGTTCTATAGATTTCCAGTGAACGATTCTAAAATGGTGCAAACAATGGATACTTCATTCTGGTAAGTTATTATAGCTGCTACAGGGTGTGACATGAGTAACTTCAATTTCGAAGTGTCATTACTTACATTTTATTATTATAAGAGCTGGTTCAGAAAAAATAAGCATAATTTAGTGAAATTCAATGCACAATCCATCAAAGTTGAATATGTTGTATCCAATGTGTAGTTCTACTCATTTTGTAGTAACGCAATGGATATTTTATAATTTAAGGAATTGAGTTCTCAACTGATAAGTGATAAGTTAGATAAGATGTGCAAAATTTGAAATGAATTATTAATCAAGTCAAACAGCGGTTTCGCACAGTAAATATCAAAAATAATGTTTTACATATTAATCTCTCCTGCAAAATAAAACAGACTACTTATTGAAAATTATGCAACATCAGTTACACATTATACGTTGGATAGGTAAACCACATTTCACTTGATAGAATTGTTCATTAGAGACATTCGCAAATTGAGTGCACATGTTACATAAACAAAACGGAAATTCTCTGCTTCTTGTACCAATGACCCAACAAGTCATGTACAAAATGTTACAGAAGTTGGAAAATAAAAAAGCTCAGGGCACGACGAAATATTGGTATACTTGATAAGAAAATGAACTAGAGAGTGATATCGAAATGATATTTCGGTAAAATTCTATTGACCCGACCCCACACGTTATACATTTTTTTAGCTCACGCATATCGATCTGAACAGAATATTCAAATGAAATTTTTGGCGGTCCCAACTAGTTTCGGAGATATGGCCCCCCAAAGACAGGAAAAACGGGGTTGACGCATATGCTTTTTTCCCAAGTTGAGTGTAATCAAGACGTTTCGATCGCTGGTATACGCGATTGTCAGTCATCACCCGAAGACGGTCGCGGATACCAGCGATCGAAACGTTGTGAGTACACTCAACTTGAAATTTGGTTTCAACATTTAGTGACATCATATTTTTCTTTATTCAATTCGTTGACTCTGTTATTTCTCATTCGATATCTCATTTTTGTCACAAAACTTTTTCTGCGATCAATCAAACCATTCATTGTTTGGATCTGATTACCTTATTCGAATCGAAGAAAAGATTGATGAAAGTTCAATTATCTGCTAAGGTTTTATTCGAAGATGCTCCAACAAATTTCTCCAATGCTTCATTGAATATGCAACTGAAACTGAGACAAAAAGGCATAATCCTTCCAGCAATTTTTACAATAAAAAAATGGTTGGGGGATTTCAGATGTGCACCAGGATTTAGTTGGAAGAAAAACATCCCAGTTGCATTCGAGTGAGTGAATGTTGTCGTGAACATAGATATTGTATGTTGAATTTGTTATTGAAAACTTTGATACACAAATATTGTAAAAATATTTCAAATTCAATGAGAACTCGTGTTGGTTTGAAAAATGTTAAATTATCCATATTGCTACATAATAAAGTTCTCTCCTCTCCCAATATAGATAAATTTAAAACCTAAAGATTATGTGAGACTTCTTTATCTTGAGTAAGTCTTCTATTCATACTTGAATGAGCAACAGACGAAAAGGTCAATTAGAAAGTTTTGTTGAATAATCACAAATAACTATGTATCAAATTGGCTGGTCATCTAAATCCAATAGTTTGCTTATTATTTGAATAACAGAAAACAGAAACTGAGGTTTGGTAATATATTTTCTGAAGAAATAGAAAATGGATATGGGGTTCCACAGGAAAGTGTGCTTGGACCTTCATTGTTCCTGATATACATTGATAATATAGTCGAAGCACCAGGAAGTTGTAAAATTCATTCGTTTGCTGATGATACATTAATTAAAAGTGCACACTCTCTCAATTCTTTCAAAATTACTCTGAAAAAACATTTGTTGGAGAAAAGTAATCCCTAATCCTTCTTGGTGAATAATTATAAAATCAATTGATTTTCTTCACACCTACAATGAATTTTATTTCAACTCTCATATGATTCATTAGTACTTGTTCTCTACTGATTATACGGAGATTTCTGTGTGACACATATGTTATATTGTTTATTTTCTTAAGTGTTTGACTATTCTGTGTATTTTAGATGAGACATTATGGATATATATATGTATATATATATATATGTATATATATATATATATATATATATATATATATATAAATATATATTTTTTTGTTTGTTCTAAAATTGTTCGTTTTCGTTAACCAGCTGACGAACGTCAACGAAGCCTTACCTTTCAACGTGCGATTACCCAGCACGGTGGCCCGGCGAGGATTCGAACCTTGGCCTTCCGCTTTATAGGCAGATATGCTAACCACTACACTACCGAGGCCACCATATATGTATATATATATATATATATATATATATATATATATATATATATATATATATAAACCTATTGCGCACAAAACATTTTGTTTTTTTTAATTGTTGTATGTACATGGCTATACAATTCAACGAAGTTCACTTTGACTCAGAGATGCGCAAAAAAAGAACAGAAACGATGCTATGAGTGAGCCAGGAAAATATTGTTCCACAGCACATTCAACCTTGAGATACCAAGTGAACTTCGTTGGGCTATATTTATTTATTTTATAATGAAACTCCAAAAACTTTGCCTCACACGTTCTGAATATTTGAAAAACGATTTTTTTGAATGTTCGTTGAAATTTCAGTATATTTTTGTCAACATTAATAAATGGTTTTTCTGAGTCAACCGTTAAATCCTATGTATTCATATATAATTCTATACGATACGTTAAAATTCGTTGAACAATCCATTGGAATTTTTCCGATGAGTTTGAAAGCTGTTTCTTGTATTCGAACTATCCACTCCATATTCAATATTGACGTTGTTATTACCTGTGCTATAATAATTTTCTGAATATTGGTGTTATTACACTTATGACATTTCGAATTGAATGTGTTGATTGAAAATGTATTGGGTGATTGAGTTTTCATTTATTTTCATTATGCGGTAACCGATCTCAATATGTTTAATGTGGAGAAAAGAAATTTTTTCCGCAGCCACCTGAGAAATTAATGTCCAAATAGTAGTCCTGAAAACATATGCCAACACACAGGCATATATTATTTTTTGTAATCCCATACTGTTATTCTGATTTAACGGTATTCAGATGACAATTGAAAGATCAATGATAACGTCCTCCGTCCGTTAAGATTCATCAACGGCCGGAGGCCATTATAGCATTTTTGTGCATATTGTTGAGCTGCTCCATGACAACACGATGTTGGGATTTTTCTGTAGAATCACGAGGCATATGGTTTGTTCTTTCCTTGGAATCAAAATGTAATCTTTCAACAGTTTCGAACGACCCATGGCCGATATGCAAATAACGCATTTGGTTGTTATAATCTTTGTCTGCGCTTCGGACAATATTCAACCTCATCTGTTATTTGCTACATATTGGCTTTGTAGGGTTCATAACACACCTCATATATATCATCTAGAATTCGAAACATGCTTTATTTTATAGCAAAATGACACTTTGAAAAAAAGCAATATTATAAGTGATCCATGCTTCCTGGGTGAAAAACAATACTACTGGAATTTTTATTTTTGAGTACAATGAAACCTTATAGGTTTTCAAGTTACTTTTGTTTACTCTGAAAGTGTCGACAAAAAAAGGAAAATTATAAGTTGTGGAATATAAATAGTGTACATAATGGGCGTTTTACACTGCGATTTTCATGCAACGCAAGTCCATAATTATAAGTGCGCCCGTGCAATTTCTAGGCAAGTCTGGTGACTTTTTTTTCAAGATTTTTTTGTACTCCTTCGCTTGAAAGCCTTAATATTTTGAACGGGTCAACTCAGAAAAATGAAACTTGGGATGATGAAAATTGACACATGAAAATTTCAAGATGACGACTGGGCGCCATATAGAAAAAAAGTGGGAAGGTGAGTCTTGTGATACATTATTCTGAAGTTCCTGACGAATACTTTACAACCCTAGAATATGAAGTCGATATCTTCACCTACTGAAAAATGGCGGAACATTTAATAATTACCTGAAAACAAACACATTAATATCGATATTTCTAGAAATATTCGTCTCTGTCATATGGCAATCTCAAAAATAAAAGTTTAACAGTTCATTTTTTGTTCAAAAAAAAATTCAGTACAACGAACATCATTGTTCAGTTCTAATATTCTCATTCAGTTCCCGATTTCATAGGTAGATAGTTATCACGTAAACTATTTCCAAAATGGTCAATTGAACAAAGTTCAACAAAGGAATTGTATTTGAATATGCTGGCAACTACTGTTGATCCTCTAATCACCGAAATCGTCGAATTGAATACTAATGAAATCGATAGGGATATTATTATTCCAACAAGATGGAGCACCAACACATAACTCCAGATAAGTAAACTATTTGAATAATACTTTCAATGGTCGTTGGATTGGCCATCCAGGTACTTCGGAATGGCCAGCCCGCTTGCCAGATTTGAGACCTTTAGACTTTTTTTATGGGGCTCATTGAAGCAGAAGGTGTTCGAAACTGAACCTGCTTCAATATTGAATAAACGTCGGAGAATAATAAATATTTGTAGAAATATTGACGTTGCTGTGTTTGAAAATGTTCAACGTGAAATATCGGATAGGCTGTTCTCATCTCCAAGACGTTTGAGGCAACCATATCGAGCATCTTCTGAACTGAACTCAGCTGTTTTCCTCAACTTATGAATTCAAACGTCGATGTGTGCAGGCAATTATTAAATGTTCCGTCATTTTGTAGTAGCTAAGGATATTGACTTCATATTCTAGGGTTGTGAAGTATTTGCCAGGAGCTTCAAAATGATGTATCACAAGAACACTCTTTTCATTTTTTTTTTCCAGATGGTGCCTAGTCGCCATCTTGAAATTTTCATGTGTCAATTTCACTCCAAAATATAGTATTCATGCATCAATTTCATTATTTCAAGTTTCAATTACTTCAGTTGACCCGTTCGAAAAATAAAAGGGGGGGCTTTAAAGAAATGCACTACTGTATTTCCCGAAGAATGACCTCGGTAAGAAATTTCTTGCATCACACCAATAAAGTAACTCCCATAACTTGCTGGAAAGACTGTGCTTTAATTTAGGCGAGTTCTGAAATTCAACAGTAACTTCCATCCGTTCTATCACTGATGCCTCTATCTCTGTTTCTGGTTCGTCACAAACAGAGCGAGAGGCATTAGTAATGGAACTGATGGAAGTTATTGTTGAAATTCAGAAAACGCCTTCAATGCACTAAGGTTATCACACTCGTATTCTAAGTTTCACTTCCGAACCTCGTTATATCAATAATAATGGCATCTCAACACTATAAAATATATCAAATAATTATCCGAAGATATCAAAGTACTTTCAACGTGTTTTAGAAATGAAAGATCTGTTTGGGATTATCAAACTGACAATTCAGACATTCCAATAGGAATCTGGTCGCATCCACCAGACTTAACAGCTTTGGAACTGTAACGTATTTTTCTGCTGATACAACTGCTACCTGTCAACAACTTTGGTTCATCTAGTAGAAGTAGCAAAAAATCCGCTACCGATACGTAGCGTGAACGTTATTTGCTCTTTCTGCTGAATATTGAATAGCGATTTACCACAAACAAACAAACTCTATTCTTCATAAACGAGGTTTTATAACTTCAATTCTCTCAGGTATATCCCTATAATAGACATGAACAGTTGCCAGCAATTAATCTCTCGACATATCAAAAAAAAATGTATGGTTCAAAATTAATGCTTGGATTCCATATTTCACCTATTCACATCAAATTATGGGAGTCCAGGCCTGCTTCAACTTTGCAATTTTAAATTTACTCTCTAGGGGGCGCATCTGTACGGTCAGTTTATTTAAGAATTATTCCATTTTTTGTCTAGATAGCGCTCGACTTTGTGTCAAATGGTGCGTTATCCTACCATATAGTCTATATACAAAGCTATAAAGATGGGATTGTTTCGGATTCAATGACCTCAAATCAATTTCATCTCGCGATAAAAAATTTATTTTATTTTTCTTCTCCTATAATAATGCAAGAGGCGCTACGCCACTGTTGTTCAGTCCATCGCAGCAGACAAAAATTAGAGTCAAAACGTACACTATTCCAATGAATGTCCGCCAAAAAAGAGTGTGTGTTGGTGCATTCTGATCTTTTACGAATATACTTTAGTGCTCGCATAATTTTCTCGAGGAACTCAATCTAATCACCGCAGGCGAAAGGAAGGGCAGATTCGAACGATGCAGCAGGAACTTAGTGGTAAGTCTCTTGCATAACAACAAAGAATACAGTCCATTTCAATTTGTTCGAACATAAGTTTTGGTCCTGCAGAGCCAAGATTACTTTGATGAAATTGGTTTTCGTCTTGAAAACTCAATAATCAATTTTTAATATGAACTATGTGCATTGTTGCATTGTTTTGTTAGCAAAAAAAACAAGTGAGTTTTTTGTTTCCTTTTCCTTTTTCGCTGTTTGAAATTTTGCTCAGTGGTCGTTAGTCGAAGCGACTAGAACCGTAGGCGCAACTGTTGCGCGCATAGCAAACTCGCGTATTCAATTTAGTTGGTTTCGACTGTTTCAAGTTTCGAGCATTTCAGCTCAGTTGGTGTGAATTGTTTTGGGGCGATCAGCTGTTTACATTGGTTCTGTTTTGAATTGATTTAACGGTTTATTCTTCAATACGCAATAACGTGCTATTATTTTCAAATTGCTTATCAAACGCCACTCTACTCGGTTTGGTAATGATAATGGTGATTTCTGATTTTGAATTAAAATAAGGTACTGAAAATTTTACGATATCGTTTTTTCGATTTAAAAATTACTTGCGATTCATTTCTCAGTGCATAACTCAGTGGTGCGTTTCCTTTGAAATTTACTCGTGTCTAGTGATTCGGTTGGCCAGTTTCATTTTTTAAGGTTGTTTGTTCAATAACAAAATGACAACCAACGCTATAAAACTTAAAAATTATACAGCTCAAAGGCATACCGAACTCATTAAATTGACTGAATTAAAGGAGGTGGCGGACAATGCATTATTGGATGCATCATATCATCATAATTTGAAATGTCGTTATAAAAATATTGAGAATATTTATTCCCAATTCGTTGATTCGCATACGGCAATAACAAATCTTGTATCTGTTCAAGAAAATGCCGATTTAGATTTACACAATCAGATTGTAGCTACCTTTGAAAATGATTATTATCACATTCAAGCAATTTATGCCAAGCTTTTCGAAGACGAATTGAATAATACCGTACTCAGTTCCACTCCAGGCGAGGCTCGCTCGAATGTGAAAGTGCCAAAAATGGAAATTCCCTGTTTTGGAAGTGATGTTAAGGAATGGCAAAATTTTCTAGATATGTTCGATTCAATTGTACATGAAAATCCAAACATATCGAATATTGAGAAGTTCAATTATTTGATTAACTCCGTGACGGGTGAACCTTTGGATCTAGTTAAATGCACTCCTCTGGCGGGTCGAAATTATATGGTTGCATACAATGCTTTGAAGGAAAGGTACCAAAACACTAGAAAAATTGCTACTTCTCATTGGCACACGATAATTGATACAAAAAAGATGAAAGATGTTGGGTATCCTCATCTGTTACGCCAGTTGATAGATATATTTAGCAAAAAAAACTCAGCTTTGGAAATCTTGGGCTTTCCGACCCAACATTGGGATTTTGTTCTTTTTAATTCATTATTAGACCGTTTAGAGCCCACAATCGCTACTAAATTCGATCTGAAATATGAACCATTGACTGAAGGAAAATATTACGAAACTTTGGTAAAATATTAGAATTCTGTTTATTCAGCGATGGGTAATGTAAATTTTTCACAAAATGAAACAAAACAATCTCAACCTCACAAATGGAAGGCCAGTGTGGATAAGCTCAATTTGCCTAAAACAAAATCAACGTCAAGTTTTGTTGTTAATTCAAATCGAAGTCTCAATTGTCAAGTATGCAACAAGGATCATTTAATTTATAATTGTCAGAACTTTCTCTCGAAAACGCCAGAGGAGCGCCATGCCATTGTAAAAAGAAATAAATGGTGCGCTACTTGTCTGGGTTCGAGGCATTCCACGAACCACTGTTCCTCGAAGGGATCTTATCGTTTATGCCCTTCTCCGAAACAACACCATACTCTTCTTCATTGCACTCATAATCCTCCCCAGCCTATTTCACAAAATCATAATGTTAACATACAAAATAATACCGTCCCGCAAGCATCTGCTTCATATTCTCACACTCAAAACTCTCATACTCTAGTACCCTTTGCTCGCAGCTTTCCTGCTGAAATATCTCATTCTCAAAATACAAACTCCCCTGCTTCTACAGTTTTGAATTTGTTGAGGATAATTCGACTGTACTCTTAGCTACAGCACTTGTCAAAGTATTAGACCACAAAGGATGGTATCAACCTGTTAGAGTTTTATTGGACAGTGCCAGTCTAAGCAATTTCATTTCTAATAAATGTTGTAATAGACTAGGTCTAATTCGTAAAAAAATGTCTGTTGAGATATACGGCGTTGGTCAAACAAATGCTCACGTTTCTGAAGGAGTATCGTGTTCCATTAGACCATTTGAAAATTCTCAACCTATCTTCATGATAGACGCTCTTGTTTTGTCGAAAATATGCTCTAATATTCCTGCCAGTACTATAAGTGAGCATAGAATTGACGCATTCTCTGAAGTCAATCTAGCGGATCCCTCTTTTAATATATCTCAACCGGTATTTTAATTTCTGCTCACATTCTGATCTTTTACGAATATACTTTAGTGCTCGCATAATTTCCTCGAGGAACTCAATCTAATCACCGCAGGCGAAAGGAAGGGCAGATTCGAACGATGCAGCAGGAACTTAGTGGTAAGTCTCTTGCATAACAACAAAAAATACAGTCCATTTCAATTTGTTCGAACATAAGTTTTGAAATTTCGTCTCGTTCGAACGAAGTGCGTTTCGTTTGTAATTTGTTTCAAGAATTACTGAGTTTATACGAACGCATCCGTATGAAGTGTAATGAGTGCTGATCTTTCCATATCTTCTGTGATACCTTCAATAGACACTTTAGAAAATATTGTTAGTGATCTTGAATAGCGTGTGACACAACATATACAAATTTTTTTTTCGTTTGTTTACATTGCATTATATATTTTTTATAATACCAATAATATAAGTTTGTAACGAAGCGTTTTTCCACCTTCCAGACTTGTTTTCCTGATAGCGGAGAGAATGGAATCTTCTATCCTGTCGAAACTTTTGTACCACTACTTCAGTCTTTACAGGAACGACTGGCCGTTCTTTTACTCTATCAGGATGTTCCCTTTTTTTTCAGAGTTGATTTTTGAGTGGCATTTAGACTTGAAATTCTGAACATTTGAATATTTCCTTTGATAATAAACTGATCTGAAGATATTTTGGTACGAATATCTATTTACTGGGAATCGAGTTTTTTTTCAAAATATTCTTTCTGTGGGGTACCGTGAAATTTTCCCTGACATATCTAGCAGGATACAAGTTCAAATTTTCTGACTTATCGTTTTGAACTTGAACATTTATGTTTTTTTTTTGTTTTGAGTGAAATACTTTGAAATATTTTTGATGTTGGATGTACCCTTGATTATATTTCTTTGAATTTGTTTTGCTGTTTTTCGAATTTCTCCACCGTTACCGTTCCGTTATCCATTTGATTGATGAATTTTTTTCTAAAAACCGAAAAAACCGTTTATATTAATTCCGATGGCCGAACAAACTCACCCTTATCCTACCATGGAACAGGAAGAACAAGGAGCGAAGGGTCTGGACTACCTTTTCCCCACCGAAGTACAAAGCCCTGTCGACTCAGGAACCGACATCAAGGATATTGAAGAATCGCTCGCTTCAACTTTGGAACCCAGAGTGAGTTGGGTGTATAAACTAAAGAAGTCTGAGCTGATAAAGGAAGCTGAACACCTACGGATACCCACCAATTGAACGGTTGCAGAACTTCGACGAAGGGTAGTTTGGTTTCTGAGAAAACTACCGTCCAGACTAGACAATCTAGAGCCAATCATGAGAGTTGATCCCCCACCACTGTCTTAGAATAATGGAACCATTCCTAAAAATTCCCACAGCCAGGAGGCGAATCCATTGAAAACATTTTTCGTCCCGACCGACCATCAGGTACCTATTCTGAGACGGAATGACTTCCTTCCAACCTATGTACAGTCAGCTCCGAGGGTGGACACCTACCCGCCCATTCCACAGTATAGGCATGATTCCTGCAGGCGGGATCCAACCCAAGCTCAACCTCAGTCAACGTATGCTCATGTTGCTGAGCCTCGTCCTGTGCCACAGCCACTAAAAACATACCATTGGAATGTCCATTTCAATGGACAAGGGGATCCGGTTGCATTTCTGGGGAGGCTAGAAGAAATTTGAAATAGAAATGGAGATGAGCCGTAGACTGCAAAAACCGGAAGAGCCGGCGATTAAATATGTGGTGGATATGCAAACACTCACAAGAAGACACTATAATCTTTCCGTTAAACCGCTTGGTTATACCGAAACCTACTACCCGATTACCGTCACTACATTCGGCGCATTGATTTCTATGACGCGCCGTCATTGATTTCCAAGATTTTGGAGTTCGAGAGTCTTCGGAAAGAGATGAAGAAAGCTTACACCGGCTTGTATAGGACAGCCACTCGCCCGCAATACCAGCCTGAAAGTCCCTCCTACGTTTCAAGACAGGAACCGGAACAAATACATCGCCGACCCATTTTCATTCCTGGAAACCACCGTAATCCGCCAGGTAATGGTCGTCCCAATCAACCGGCCTTCAACTCGCAACACCAAAATCAGAATAGGCCAACACCGGAAGCGATTCACCGAACTGCCAACCCGCCATTTAGGACGAGCCAAAAGGCAGAAGAGAACCGCAATAGCCAAAATCCAGGACCAGTATGTTGGAGATGTGGAGAAGAGGGACATATGAGAAGCAACTGCCCCAACCCCCCGAAACTATTTTGTTCACGCTGTGGACGGAATAACATATTGTCCAGGGACTGTGACTGTAATCAGGCGAGAAACGAGGGAAGAGTTCGACTGAATCGAGGACAGTCGGTCTCCAACAACTGAGCCCCTCGAGTATACTACCACATCCTGATGATAGACGACCGTTTATTCCAGTGATTATCAAGGACACAACTTTTCTGGCCCTCATTGATACTGGAGCCACCAGAACTTTCGTTTCTCCAACTGTTGGTGAATGCTGCGCCCGTCATGGATTTCCGTCGTTACAACCGACCGTTGTTGAATCCCGCCAGGCCGATGGTTCTCCCACACCCGTGATTCAGTTATTTCATCCGGAGATAACCATCGGACAGGAAACTTTCGAGCAAGAATTTTTGGTTATCTCTCAACTAATTGTGGATATCGTTATTGGAATGAATGTTCTACAGTCCCGAAATTTCAGACTGGATTTAACGAAGGGCTGAATTTTCCTGAACAACGTGGATATTTCCAACCGCCTTTCCGATACCAGGCAATCACCAGGGATTCACCTCGTAACCTCTCCGACCGACTCACAATTTCACCAGGAACCATCACCAAATATAAGACGTGTTGAAGCCCGTGGATCCGTTAAACAGAATCCGGAACCGAATGGTGAGACCGAATTTATGGATGGTGAGATGGTGGAGCGTCAAATCCAGAACCGATAAAGCAGCGATATCGCCCACAAAACCCGAAGATGCAGGAGATTATCAACCAAGAGGTGGATAAAATGTTAGTTGATGGCCATATTGAACCATCCCGTAGTCCGTGGAGTTCACCCGTTGTCATAGTCCGGAGAAAGGATGGAAAACCTAGATTTTGTGTTGATTTCCAGAAGGTCAATGAAGTAACCGAGGAAGACGCCTACCCTTTGCCATTTATCAATTCCATGAATTACGGGAAGCGAAGTTTATTTCAAGTCTAGACCTGCGTCAAGGTTATTGGCCATGACGTGGCCTGTTTCAATTCACTGTTATGCCTTTCGGGCTTCA
Organism: Zygogramma bicolorata; assembly: GCA_032362365.1. NCBI lineage: Eukaryota > Metazoa > Arthropoda > Insecta > Coleoptera > Chrysomelidae > Zygogramma > Zygogramma bicolorata. The sequence continues at coordinate 21,278 of JAVJAQ010001304.1, read as the reverse complement.
TTCAGCTCCCGCTACGTTCCAGAGGCTGATGGACACCGTCATAGGACCGGACATGGAGCCGTATGCCTTTGCTTACTTGGACGATATAATTGTTCTCGGAAAAACTTTCGACGAACATTTGAATAATTTGCGCAAGGTATTCCGGTGACTAAGAGAAGCCAACTTGCAACTTAATCCCGACAAGTGTCAATTCTGCATGAATTCACTGCGCTACCTTGGACACCTGGTTACTCCAGAAGGCATCCGAACCGACACCAAAAAAGTAGAATCTATTCTTAGATGGCCCGCCCCAACAACCATCAAACAACTCCGCCAGTTTCTAGGTATGGCTTCTTGGTATAGACGCTTCATTCCGAATTTCTAGCAGATGGCCACGCCATTGACCAAGTTGCTAAGAAAAAATTACCGATGGAGATGGAATCCCGAACAAGACGAAGGTTTTGCCAATTTGAAGCGTTGCCTCACCGAAGCTCTAGTACTAAACTGTCCAGATTTTTCCCAACAGTTTTTTCTCCAGACCGACGCCAGCGACTACGGACTTGGAGTTGCTACAACCCAAACCATCGCAGATGGAGAGCATGTAGTTGCCTACGCCAGTAGAACACTGTCTCCGCCGGAGAAGAACTATTCCGTAACCGAAAAAGAATGTTTGGCTGTTTTATGGGGAATCGAGAAGATGAGACTGTACCTGGAAGGTTAAAGGTTCACGATACTGACCGATCATATATCTCTCAAATGGATTCAGGCTATGAAGAGCCCGTCTGGCCGCCTGGCTCGATGGGCCATGTTCCTACAACAGTTTGACTTTGAAGTCAAGTATCGCCGAGGATCCCTCAACCGAGTAGCCGATGCTTTATCACGCCAACCGTTGCCCGATTTGGAAAAAGGAGAACCGACCTGCCTGACCATAGACTTCATTCAGGCGGAATCGGAATGTACATGGTATCAGAAAAAGTATAAAGAAGTTTCCGAAAAACCCGAAGACTTCCCCGACTATTGTATCCGGGACGGAAAGCTTTACCGTCAGTTTTGGGAATCTGGGGATATGACAGAACCTTAGACGATCGATCCATGGAAATTTTGTATACCGAAATCACTTCATGTTGCAGTCCTGAAAAAAAAAACATGACGCGGTGATCGCTGGTCACTTGGGAGATCAAGTAATGAAGAAGGAACATCCACTATCGTCTAAGGTTCAAGGGATAGCTTCCAAGCTTGCTCCAAAGTACTCAGGCCTCTATACCGTTAAAAAATTGTTTCTTCCGTAGTATGAGATCTCAAAGATACCGCCGGAAAAATAGTGAAACAGATTCACATAAAAGACCTGAAACCATTTCATCCCAAGCCGCAACCGTAAAAGAATTTTTTTCCGTTTCAGTCATGAGTAAACGCCTAGCTTTCCCGGTGGAGGAAACCTCCTACCGTTCCCTAGGGTTCCGCACCCCTCCTCCATTCAGTCCTACCATCGACCTTACCACTCCCTCCCCCCTTCGTCATGATGTTGGAGAACTTAGAGATAAAGGACCTTCCTATCCTGTCCCCGTCGCTCTATCTCTCTCCTTCCCTTTTTCCGACCGATAATATCTCGCCTTCCCTCGAACCGCCTCTCTCACTCTCTGAATCCTACCCCCTTGAAACTCCGTTACCGACTCCTTCACTGGCACCGACTTCGCCACAGGCGTCGACTCCACCACAGGCGTCGACTCCACCACAGGTCCCGACTCCAGGAACTTCCGCCGAGGACCCGACATCCTGGGAGTCGTTTGTAACGGCCCCTGAAGTGCGTCACCTGCTACGGAACTTTGGGAAACTTCCCCAATCAGTCAAACTCATCATGGGGGAAGCGTTAGTGGAGGAACAACCAACCATTGGAACTTTGTGTTCCCACTTCATGGCGGACCTGATGAGCTCCGCACTTTCCGACTGGGCTGCGAAGGAGTACCACCAATATTCCTCCCAGCGGAATGGTATCCCACCATGCGGCAGGTGATAGCGTTTTCAAGACCACTGGCCGTTCCAATGAACCAACGGTGTCGCCTACGTCTCCAAACAAAGGAGCGAGACGTAGTTTGGGCCACCATTCCGTCAGGGATTTAAATTGTCCCCCTGGGACATCCAACTGGCAATCAATTCATTTGTTTGTTTATTTTTTCTCTCCAACCGCATCAAGTATTATCCGACCTTTTACCCCTTTTCATTTCTCGTTACAGACGTGAACTTGAAATGGCAGATTTCATTGAACTTAGCTCATCTCCACTTTCCGATGAATGGGTTGAAATCGACGTGGACAAAGAACATTCAGGAACAATTTCCCCGCCTCCTGGAACGGTTCCATCCGTACCGCTTCCTGCCGAATCTCAAACCGTGGACATGGAACTGATGGACCTAGCATCAGCCAGCACCGTGAATCGGACAACGGACAAATCTCAAACCTTGGACATGGAACTGTTGGACCTAGCCTCAGCCAGCACCGTGAATCCGACTACCGACAAATCTCAAACCGTGGACATGGAACTGTCGGACTTGGCCTCAGCCGGTACCGTGAATCCGACTACCGACGAATCCCAAGGTACAGTTCCGATCCTGCCATCTGAGCAACTACCAGTTTAAGTCAATACGGAGACATTGAGGCACATCTAGCCCCCTTGTACTGAGGCAAACCGCCCGAAAGTGGAGAGCGATACATGGTCTATCTATCTCCCGGTAGAGATGAACTTATGCTGGAGATGTGGCTATCCTGGCCACAGCCGTAGCGACTGCCAAAAGCCATGGCGAATTTCTTGTTCTCGTTGTGGACTATATGGGGTACGTTCTTGCGACTGTCCATGTGCCTTACAGGTATCGGCGAGCAGACCACAACCTACCGTAGCATTTCCACATGCTTCGGTAAGCACATCAGTTTCTCGTCCTGCTGAGTTTTTGTCTGGAAGAGCTAATCAACGAACCCAAACCCCCACTAGACTCATCGCTGAGAAGGCCGTAAAATGTGACCTCTGTGGTTGCAGAAAACATTGGTCCCGCTGAAAGATATAATCTTTCAGTCTTTTCCGAACATTTCAACCCTGCCGTTTTTTAACGTTCCCGATTGCCGGTCGGACCTGGTCCGAACTCACCATTTCTTCAATTCTGCTCGAATGTGAAATCCGAATCCACCGTTTCTGATTGCAAGTCGGACACCAGAACCGGACTCCTCATCGCTTCACTCCTGGATCAGTTTAGTTGAGTCGTATATTTTGGTTTCTTGAAGAATACAAAGCAAGTTTTCATTTTTTTACCGTAAGTTAGGGGGGAATGTAACGAAGCGTTTTGCCACCTTCCAGACTTGTCTTCCTGATAGCAGAGAGAATGGAATCTTCTAGCCTGTCGAAACTTTTGTACCACTACTTCAGTCTTTACAGGAATGACTGGCCGTTCTTTCACTCTATCAGGATGTACTGAACATTTCTAGTATCAACAGAATTTGCTTCGTGTCATGAACACCTTCGAACCGTTTCGATACACAAACGCTTCGTTCAATTCTCAGATACTGAACTTCTCCTAGTTGTTTGATATCAATAACTTGATTCAGTTTTATTGGGATAATATACTGGATACATTCCTGAGGCAGATATCTATGAATCTTGTGTTGAAATTGTTTCATTTCATGAATTGTGAATTGGGCAGAAGTGAGGTTAGGTACTATGAGAAGTAGGTTTTAAATTGTCCTGGATGAGCAATTCTACTGGCAAATGGTAAACCAAAGACCAAGGTACTGCCGTGAAGAAATATCCTGAAGTTTCAGTAAACCTAGTGAATATTTTCCTGGAACCCTTTCATTCCAGCACCATCCATCCTCGTCTGTAAATCTGACAGCCCTCACTTTCTGCTGCTGGCAGTTTCTTGTTCCAAAAATATTTACTTCCATATAGGTCTCGATTCGGTACGATTCTATAGCGAACCAGTAGAGAATTGTGATTATATCGAAGAGTTCAGTGCAAAGTACTCAATTAATTGAAGTGACCGACCGATAAAATCAGACTAAAAAAATACAATTTTGATATTTAGAATATTTCTCCACCGTTTTATCCAGTTTTCATTCGACATAATAATAGATTATCGGTGAATAGTGGACATTGATAATTGATACCGTGTCAATTGTCGTATCTCCGTTCGTATATTCGTATTCCGTTCGCATTCCGTTCCGTTACGTAAGCTTCAGAGCCAGATTTGAGTAAGTTTTCTTCAGTTGATTTGGAATCAAGTTCTCAAGTGACACCCAGAAGTGAGAAATCTACTCCTATTGAAAATATATTCGGTTTTTTCTCAACGAACTACTGATTCAACGATCCCGCGAGTCATTTGGTACCGTGATTTCGGTTCCCAGCGCTTTGCGAAACCGGGCCGTGGAAACTGAGTTCACCGTCGATCGGTACTTTGCTTTCTCGGTTTCACTATCAATATTCAGTTTCTCAGCGCTTTGCGAGACCGGGCTCTGAGAACCAGTTGCTTCTAGGGGTATAATCCCTCTATGGTTGTGGAATCAGTGGTGGCAACTCATATAGAAATTAGATATTATTATTATTTTTTTTCTCAACGATCTAGGGATTTCACGATCTCGCGAGTCATTTGGTACCGTGATTTCGGTTCCCAGCGCTTTGCGAGACCGGACGGTGGAAACTGAGTTCACCGTTGATCGGTACATTGCTTTTATTTAAATATTCGATTTCTCAGCGCTTTGCGAGACCGGGCTCTGAGGACTAGTTACTTCTAGAGGTATCATTCCTCTATAGTTATGAAATCTGTGGTGAGAATATAGGTTTGCAAATTATTCACTATCGATTTTGTCATAAATCTTGACTCTTACTTCAGAGGTACATTTGAGATGATTTTTCAGTTGAAAAGTGTTTTTTTCGTTTTAGTTCTGAAACTTGTACCGTTTTACCGACCGACGCAAATTCCGACATATATTTAGAGATATCTTTAGCCACAATAAACCCTTGTTGGTTGCAGTGGAGGGCCGAACAGACCCACTCACTTCTGACCTAGAGATATCTTTTCTTTGAGAGTATTACCGATTCACCGACCGCCATAACTTTCAATTATTAATCAAATGTATTCCTTGAGATTTGGATTTACCGAGTTGCTAACCCTTTCAGTTGATTTTACATTCGTTCTTGTTGAAATTTATATCATCTGACTTTATTTTGTGTGAAGAGTATCTCTCAACATAAATCATAATAAAGTACCACATCAGATTGAAATATAAGATTGTTTTCTTCAGTCACCTCACCATTTCAGGTGGGCTTATATTTCAGCAATAATTCAGAAGTGTATGAGTTGATTACTGATTGTGTTTTTCTGAATATCAAGTGAATCACCGTTAGAGAACCGTTATTAACCGAACTTTCAAACAGAACCGTTACCGAACCGAAATTCATTCATTCTAGTTGTTTGATTCGCTGAATACATCAGGGTTGAATATTTATAATCGAATACTGATTATTCGGCGGATCTCGCAGTCGGTACCCCTGTTGAAGCAATGGGTGTAATTGAAGCCTACACCTAATTGCTAAAAAAAATTCTGGTCACACCATCAGACCCCTGGGATACCGTATCTCCATCTGCTGCTACCTGGGCCCCCCTAACGACTTTTGAGGAAGCAGTGGAGCATACCATTCCAGAAACTGGCGCCCGAATTTTTCTTCGGAATTGAAGTCTGTTTCTAGCCATGAAATAGAACCAATTCCAAAAAACTGAGAGCGCCACGTCGTAACGCCCGCCAACCTGCCGAAACAGCGTTACAAGTTCAACGAAAAGTTAATTGCTAAGCTTCATTGCACTAAGTAAAGTAAATGAATGAATCAAGTAAAACAAACTTTAATCGTTCAAGCCAGTCTTTGTCTCCCTACACTGTTGGAAAATGGACTGATGCCTACCAGAAAACAACTACTCCCCTGGATAATACCACGAAGAACGTTGGATTATATCCGACAGGCTGTAACGAACGATAGGGTTATTGTAATTATTTTCTTGCTCTTCTAGGTACCCACAATAATCCCTCAATATTTTCTTTCTAACACTGTACCTCCATTTCAACCTATCTGTATCATTTTATGTTTACAGAATAGACAACTTCACAATTTACAATCCCACCGCTCTGTTACTAGTGCGGTAATTGCTGAAAGGGTATTATTTTTGAATTATGTTAACATTATCATTTGCTTATCAACACTTCTCAACTAGTTCACACTTTAGCAAAAATAATCCCACGCTAGATCACCAGATGTAACTACTGCGAGAGTTGTTGTTATTCTGTATGCACTTCCTTATATTTTCCTTAGCTTGACATGAACATCGTGTCCACAAAAACGAATCAAAACAGATAACAGTCCCTCCGCACGTCACTAGTTGTGATAATGGCAAAAGGTTATTATTTTCTTTGATGGCAGCTGCTGTCATCAGACGTAGAGTTCTCTACGTCAAATTTCAGATATTAAGGCAATTTCCGAAAGGAGCATGAATTTGGCCCTTTGCACTAGAGAAAGGGTCTTCAGTGAGAAACTTAGGTTTTTTTCTTCTTTCTAACTCTGTACTCTGAAATAGGGCGGCTTGTTGGAAGATGAAATTTTATGATAATTTTTAGCAGTATATTAGCAAAAATATAATAGGAACCGAACAAAAAAAATTGACCAGAAAATATAAAAAACAGAAAAAATGCATGCAAACAATTCAGAACTCTGAAATCAGTCATTGAAATGATCAAATTAATAAACCAAAGGCATATGCAAAATCCTCGTCTGTAAATCTGACAGCCCTCACTTTCTGCTGCTGGCAGTTTCTTGTTCCAAAAATATTTACTTCCATATAGGTCTCGATTCGGTACGATTCTATAGCGAACCAGTAGAGAATTGTGATTATATCGAAGAGTTCAGTGCAAAGTACTCAATTAATTGAAGTGACCGACCGATAAAATCAGACTAAAAAAATACAATTTTGATATTTAGAATATTTCTCCACCGTTTTATCCAGTTTTCATTCGACATAATAATAGATTATCGGTGAATAGTGGACATTGATAATTGATACCGTGTCAATTGTCGTATCTCCGTTCGTATATTCGTATTCCGTTCGCATTCCGTTCCGTTACGTAAGCTTCAGAGCCAGATTTGAGTAAGTTTTCTTCAGTTGATTTGGAATCAAGTTCTCAAGTGACACCCAGAAGTGAGAAATCTACTCCTATTGAAAATATATTCGGTTTTTTCTCAACGAACTACTGATTCAACGATCCCGCGAGTCATTTGGTACCGTGATTTCGGTTCCCAGCGCTTTGCGAAACCGGGCCGTGGAAACTGAGTTCACCGTCGATCGGTACTTTGCTTTCTCGGTTTCACTATCAATATTCAGTTTCTCAGCGCTTTGCGAGACCGGGCTCTGAGAACCAGTTGCTTCTAGGGGTATAATCCCTCTATGGTTGTGGAATCAGTGGTGGCAACTCATATAGAAATTAGATATTATTATTATTTTTTTTCTCAACGATCTACGGATTTCACGATCTCGCGAGTCATTTGGTACCGTGATTTCGGTTCCCAGCGCTTTGCGAGACCGGACGGTGGAAACTGAGTTCACCGTTGATCGGTACATTGCTTTTATTTAAATATTCGATTTCTCAGCGCTTTGCGAGACCGGGCTCTGAGGACTAGTTACTTCTAGAGGTATCATTCCTCTATAGTTATGAAATCTGTGGTGAGAATATAGGTTTGCAAATTATTCACTATCGATTTTGTCATAAATCTTGACTCTTACTTCAGAGGTACATTTGAGATGATTTTTCAGTTAAAAAGTGTTTTTTTTGTTTTAGTTCTGAAACTTGTACCGTTTTACCGACCGACGCAAATTCCGACATATATTTAGAGATATCTTTAGCCACAATAAACCCTTGTTGGTTGCAGTGGAGGGCCGAACAGACCCACTCACTTCTGACCTAGAGATATCTTTTCTTTGAGAGTATTACCGATTCACCGACCGCCATAACTTTCAATTATTAATCAAATGTATTCCTTGAGATTTGGATTTACCGAGTTGCTAACCCTTTCAGTTGATTTTACATTCGTTCAGGACAAGCTTCCCTTGTTGAAATTTATATCATCTGACTTTATTTTGTGTGAAGAGTATCTCTCAACATAAATTATGATAAAGTACCACATCAGATTGAAATATAAGATTGTTTTCTTCAGTCACCTCACCATTTCAGGTGGGCTTATATTTCAGCAATAATTCAGAAGTGTATGAGTTGATTACTGATTGTGTTTTTCTGAATATCAAGTGAATCACCGTTAGAGAACCGTTATTAACCGAACTTTCAAACAGAACCGTTACCGAACCGAAATTCATTCATTCTAGTTGTTTGATTCGCTGAATACATCAGGGTTGAATATTTATAATCGAATACTGATTATTCGGCGGATCTCGCAGTCGGTACCCCTGTTGAAGCAATGGGTGTAATTGAAGCCTACACCTAATTGCTAAAAAAAATTCTGGTCACACCATCAGACCCCTGGGATACCGTATCTCCATCTGCTGCTACCTGGGCCCCCCTAACGACTTTTGAGGAAGCAGTGGAGCATACCATTCCAGAAACTGGCGCCCGAATTTTTCTTCGGAATTGAAGTCTGTTTCTAGCCATGAGATAGAACCAATTCCAAAAAACTGAGAGCGCCACGTCGTAACGCCCGCCAACCTGCCGAAACAGCGTTACAAGTTCAACGAAAAGTTAATTGCTAAGCTTCATTGCACTAAGTAAAGTAAATGAATGAATCAAGTAAAACAAACTTTAATCGTTCAAGCCAGTCTTTGTCTCCCTACACTGTTGGAAAATGGACTGATGCCTACCAGAAAACAACTACTCCCCTGGATAATACCACGAAGAACGTTGGATTATATCCGACAGGCTGTAACGAACGATAGGGTTATTGTAATTATTTTCTTGCTCTTCTAGGTACCCACAATAATCCCTCAATATTTTCTTTCTAACACTGTACCTCCATTTCAACCTATCTGTATCATTTTATGTTTACAGAATAGACAACTTCACAATTTACAATCCCACCGCTCTGTTACTAGTGCGGTTATTGCTGAAAGGGTATTATTTTTGAATTATGTTAACATTATCATTTGCTTATCAACACTTCTCAACTAGTTCACACTTTAGCAAAAATAATCCCACGCTAGATCACCAGATGTAACTGCTGCGAGAGTTGTTGTTATTCTGTATGCACTTCCTTATATTTTCCTTAGCTTGACATGAACATCGTGTCCACAAAAACGAATCAAAGCAGATAACAGTCCCTCCGCACGTCACTAGTTGTGATAATGGCAAAAGGTTATTATTTTCTTTGATGGCAGCTGCTGTCATCAGACGTAGAGTTCTCTACGTCAAATTTCAGATATTAAGGCAATTTTGAAAGGAGCATGAATTTGGCCCTTTGCACTAGAGAAAGGGTCTTCAGTGAGAAACTTAGGTTTTTTTCTTCTTTCTAACTCTGTACTCTGAAATAGGGCGGCTTGTTGGAAGATGAAATTTTATGATAATTTTTAGCAGTATATTAGCAAAAATATAATAGGAACCGAACAAAAAAAATTGACCAGAAAATATAAAAAACAGAAAAAATGCATGCAAACAATTCAGAACTCTGAAATCAGTCATTGAAATGATCAAATTAATAAACCAAAGGCATATGCAAAAAATTAAAATAAGAGCAGCAAGTTCTTCTCGGTGAAAAATTAATTATATGAAAAAGCTACACAATCGGACAATATATACAATATATATTATCGACGGCCTAAGGCCCATCTCAATAGCTTATAGATATGTCAGAAAGAGTCAGAAAGGTTTCTAAATAAGAGAACACTGTTTCTAGATTCAATAGAAAAATAATGGTTTCTCTGCCCAAAAGTGAATAAAATGGTTATTTGCGTTAACACACAGCAAAATTGACATACCAGTTGGTCCTCTGTCCACCTTGTATGGCGGTTTCTTGGGCGACTCCCATTCCATATTTTTTCTTGGTTTCCAAATACGAATATATTCAAAGCCAGACGACACTTATTAAGACGAATTTCTAACATTCCCATTTTTTCCCGATTGTAATTAAATTCTACCCTCGTGACTTGAGACGCGATCCCATAATTTAGGGAGGGACTACGAATCCCCCTGCGCTCAACGCGCGATTCCCGCTCGCTCCGATCACTCGATCTTCTTTCTAGCGCGACCTCCGTTCAACTGCCCAATAGCGACTTTTTCGTCCTTTCTCAATTCGAGCCCGTCATTTTTGCAGATTATGAAAATTTCTTTTCATACAAGCTCGTGACGTTGGATGAATGGAACCATTCGTCGGGTTGATTCTGAGATAATGTTCGTTTAGTCTTATTCCTACGCCTGGACCTAGCGATATTGTTTAATCATGAATATTTCGTGAGAGAAAAATCTCAAATGAAATTCCCATACGTTTGAATGAAACTCGCATACCGGGTGCGAATACCAACATGAATTACAATTCCAATGCACAGCATTACATCACTCTCCCCTACGAACAAGTTCTGAGCATACCCAATGCCATAACTTTACCAACAAAGCAGACATCCAACACAAAAAAATCAAATGATCACATATTTCGGTAATCTACTTCTGAATAATTTCTGACTCTCCCCCGTTTACTCAATTCACAACATTAGTTAAATAATATCCAATGTCTTTAAAACTTTCCAATAAATACCTTATAACTACCCCCTGTATAAATTTTCCCCTGGCGTACAATATAGCGCCCCCATACGAACACTCTAACACCTGTACAATATTATTTCGCGTCGTACAATTTTTTCACACGCCCATTCCCCGCATTACACTCGCGATCGCTTTGAACGCGCACGATCACAGATGGTCGATGACAATGATGACAATGAAAGTAACCTATTTCATGATACCGGGAAACCCAGGTCTTCAACGCTGCTGCTGCCGTCGTTACTACCGTCGTTTTGGGAGCCTATGACAATGAACTCCGTAGTCCAAATTCAACAGTTTATTCGGACTTCACACGCACTAGTGTATACGAATTTTCAGAGCGAACACGTTCAAAAGCTTCTGCAACATTCGGCTCACGGTGCCAGAATATATTAATCTAGGCATTTCGACTAGCACTATTTTGTCAATTGTCACGTAGGGAAAAATGGTATTGTCCACTCCTTGGTCTTTGAATACTGGATTCGATCAACTATCCTATTATATCACTAACTACAAAGTAACGCTCGGTGTAACAGAGACTTGGTTGAAGCCCGATGATCCTAATGAAAATTATGAAATACCGGGATATGTGTTCAAAAGAAAAGATCGACTCACCAGAGGCGGCGGTGTGGGTTTTTACATAGGCCAATCCGTCAAATTTAAAGAGTTCAAATACGATAACCCCGAGGTTAACATTGAGGTACAGTTCATCACTATGGTAATTAGCTAACAAAAAACTTTAATATCCGTTGTTTATAGGCCACCAGATGATAATAACTTCTTGGATCAATTCGAAATGTTTCTTTCTTCGGTCTCCCTACAATTCAAAAATATAATAGTTATGGGTGATCCTAATATAAATTTGATCGGTCATTGTCCTTTGAATCCGAAACTTCAACAAATTTTAAGTGTATATAGCTTGAAACAGATAGTTAATGAACCTACCAGACCCAACTATGACCGAGGAGAGGATAGCCTTATTGATTCGATTATCACATCCTCTGAATCAAATCTTAAATTTCGTGAGTGTGTGCTTATGCCAATTGATATTACAGATCACTGTTGCTTCAATATTGCAAGAAAAGAACAAAAATCACCATAAGCGTATTTTTTTCAGGGACTACAATCGAATTGATCAAGTAAGGTTTGAACATTACTGTCGTAATGCTAACTGGAAAGACGTGGTAAATCAGTCAACAATCGATGAAAAAATATGTCTTTTTAATTCCATAGTCTTGGACTTATTGAATATACATGCCCCAGTAAAAGCGATTTAAATAATTGAAAAACCATTCACGCCGTGGATCACAGACGTCATCAAAATAATGATGAAACACCGGGATAAAGCACAACTTAAATATAAAAAAAGCCCTACGGATTCTAATAGAGAGTATTATAAGCAGTTGAGGAATCTAACTAATGAAGCAATAAAACGAGAAAAGCGAGCATACTTTCATTTCATTTCCAGACCCAAAAATCGTGAATCATTCTGGCTCAATATGAAAAAACTCAAATTCACAAAGACCCAAAACTATGAAATACCCGAGGATTTACTCGATGCGGAAAAAATTAATACGCACTTCCTACTACCATCCAATGAAAATAACCTAGAAAAAGACTCAGTCCTCAATCACTATTATACGAGGACGCATACCAACGTGAAAGAAAATTCAAGACTTGATTTTTCCTTTGTTGAAACACACAATATTGTGAAATATATAAATAAAATAAAGAGTGGAGCTGTTGGGCATGATGGATATTCAATTAGAGCCGTAAAACTATGTTTACCGTATTGCTTTGAGGCTCTGAAACACATTATTGACTATTCCATTGAACAATCCTCATTTCCAAAAATATGGAAATATTCTAAAATAAAACCATCACCTAAAATAGCCCACCCTGCTAGCTTGAATGACTTGAGGCCTATTAGTATTCTCCCAGTCATTTCCAAAATCATTGAAAGACATGTTCACAAGGTTGTAAATGAGTACCTCAGTGCAAATGATTTGAATAGTGATCGGCAGTCGGGCTTTAGGAAGAATCATAGTACCAGTAGCACTCTAGTTAGTATAGTTGACGCAATCAGTGAAGGCATAGATGGACGGAAGGCTTCATGTATGGTATTGCTTGATTTTTCTAAGGCCTTCGATACCATAGATCATGATATTTTACTTTCAAAACCGCACTTCCTAGGCTTGTCAAGAAAGAGTATTAATTGGTTCGAATCATTTATTCGTGATCGTAATCAGTGCGTTACGATTACATCGAATAATGGTGATGTTCATTATACAAGAAAGTGAATTTTGGTGTTCCTCAGGGAACAATCCTTGGCCCCCTTCTTTTTTCAATGTATGTCTCAGACATGCTGACGACTCGCAAATATGCGTCAGATTCTACCCGGAAAATCATTCACAAGCACAAGAAACAATTCAATCAGAACTTTAAAAAATAAAAAAAATTGCCGAAAATCACAGTCTGAGAATAAATCCGAGCAAATCGAAAGCTTTGATATTCGGTTATTTCAATTCTCGTAATACTTTGGAATCCGTGAATTTTTCTGTTAAATTGGGTGATAATATTCCATTAGAGACGTATGCTCGTAACTTAGGCATGGAATTTGATGTTGGATTAACTTTCGAGCAACACATAACAAAAAGGCGAAAGCTTGCTTTCATGCGATTGAAAGCATTGTTTCCGTATAAGTACACAATTAATGAAACAACAAAATATCATCTATGCGATACACTAGTCCTATCACTACTTGATTACGGAGACATAGTCTATAATTGCCGTTTGACCTCTAATATTTCAAAAAGAATTCAACAACTGCAAAATGTTTGCATGAGGTATTCATTCCAAGTACACTTTAGGGAACATATAACGCCACACCTAAACTCGAAGCGAATACTTAATATGAGTAATAGACGTCTACAACATTTTTATATTTTTGTTTTCAATATTCTAAAAAACGAGGAGCCAAAATATTTGTTTTCCCGATCACACTCTCACGCTCATAATTATAGCACTAGATATCACGATAATTTTAGAATACCAAAACACCATACAACGACTTACCATAACTCTTTCTCTTGTGTGGCAGCCCGACTGTGGAATGATTTGCCAACTGAATTGAAAAACACATCTTTGTTTGTCTTCAGGAAAATAATTAAAGAATACCTTCTAGCAAATCAAGTCTCAGAATTTTAAATATATGCTTTTATCTCCATGTATATATACACCATTCATTAAGTGTTCATTCTTTCTCCATTTCAGCTATAATCGATAATGAATCTTGTGATTCACTTAGAATAGTAATCATTATGAATATTATTTATGTGTAATGTTTAGGTATGAATCTCTATAACTTTTCTCTCCTTCGTTCATATTATCAGCATCAGAATAATAAACTGCAGCATTGTATTCTGTGTATCACTACAGTCATCATGATGAATTATTTATGTGTAATGTTAAGGTATGAATTTCTATAACTTTCCTCTCCTTAGCTCATAGTACCATCATTGTTATATAATTATAAGTATTAGTAATTAGTAACTTTCTAATGGAAAGGTGGAAGATCAACTCAAGCAAATAAATTTTTATATTCTTATGTATTCATTTCTTGGGTAAATAAAATAAACTCTAAACTCTAAAGGGTGGACACATAAACGTGGATTTGTGGAAAGCTGGCCTGCTCTCCTGGTACTGGTTCCTCAGCCACTCGGACGTCCTCCATCTCGGTTGGGTTGCCATCAGCTTACGATGGACTATCTGCATGCTAATACATGGCTAATACTATTACCTCACAACTAAGGGTTTGAAAAACTGTTGACTGTCCGTCAAACATTACTAGTACATACCTAGAATATTTTTATCCTCTAACATCTGCTATCTACGACTCGGCTACTCTTCCAACTGTGCTGCAGTGGTAGACCACAAATGTCTACATCTCTCCGCTATCTACGACTCGGCTACTCTTCCAACTGTGCTGCAGTGGTAGACCACAAATGTCTACATCTCTCCTTGCCCTGGTAACTGGTTAGCAGAATGACACTCTGCGCTATCAAGTGGTAGATTATTGAAAAATCCCCCAAACACGCTCAAACGGGATTACTCGCGTATTTGTTTGTACTACAGACGCGACTTAGCGAAACTAAAATACTTTTATTTGCCCGACTTGATTTAACATAGTCTGAGTTTCCGAGCACTTCGCGAACTGCGCGATTCACTTGGTCGACGTTTCGATACTTCACTAGTCGCTGTTGAACTGGAACAACTTCACCTGGATTGGAAATTCGGCGATCATGAGCAAGGTTACCCCGTGATGATGACGATGACCTGATACAAGGTCCCCCATGTTGACCTGTCGTCTTCTTATAAGTATTTCGTTCGTAGTGTTAATCACGTGAACATTTTTTTCTGAGTGTCTATGAGAAAGTTTTTCCTTATTTCCAATTTAAACCAAAAAAATCATGCAAAATTGATTATATGAATTATTACTCAACCTATCTTATCTTGGATAGGTCATCTAAAATTTAATCTGCGCAGGATTCATGTACACGATAATATATTCCTATCTATAAGTATAGTCTATAACGAGAAAAAAAAATTGGTGCACCTATATCAAATAAAAACTTCTATCTCACTAAAAAAAATTGACTTATCACAATAACCTCTGATACAAAATGAAATGTACATTTTCCCAGTCAGGTATAAATACCTAGTACGCGTCGCCTTTGATATTTTACTTACGGAAAATTGGTTTCCATCGTTAGACTATCACTCACCAGTGGATTCTTATAAAGGAATTCTGTGCCTCCTTTATAGAGAAAAAAACTCTATAGAATTCATCGAACGAAATATCGCTCACGACAGAAAAAACAACTCGCACAACATTTCTCCAACAGAAAACTCTCAAAAAAAAATTCGCATGTCAATGCCTCTCTGACTCTCCAAAAAAAGCGCCTCTGTGGCATCTCCAAAACGTGCCTCTCATCGAGCACAAAGTCTCGTGTATTCGAAATATCTCTATAGCGGACCAAAACTGAACCTCTTTAGCAGCTCCAAAATACGCCTCTCTTTGGCCAAATCTCCTGGAAAAAATATCTCTATAAATTCGGAAAACTGCGCCTCCTCTAGCACTCTCAAAATAGGCCTCTCTTCGTGCACCAACCATCCTAAAAAAATCTCTGTGAATTCGCAAAACAACGCCTCCTAGCACATCTCCTCGTTGTACTGTTTCCTGCAGCTCTTCAATCTCGTCCCCAACGAGACTCTGAAACCTATCGCTTTCCTCCAGCGATTATCATCTGCTATCTGAAAAAAACCTCAAATACTCTCGAATGAATAGCCTCAAAATGGCTGCATTCCTCTCTCTTCCTTGAGCCTGTAAAAACGAAAACACCTCATTTCATAGGAGCCTCTCTCAATGGCCTTTTCAAGTCAAAAACTGATTCTATAATCCCCACTAGTCGGTTCGGTTTCAGCGGTAAGTATAGCACATAATGCTAGAAACTTTTTAACCACTTACTAAATAGCTCCTTTTCCTGTGTTGTGAGCAAAACCTGACTTCTGCCACCTAGACTGCCTTGCAGCGTGACACTTGAAGGACCAGCGATTATCCATTTTAACGCTTAACATGATCCACTTCTCAAATTAGAGCCCGACTCCTCTAATTGCCCTGTATGTCAGTGTACATCAGCTACCGAGATTCTACTCTCACCGCTTTCCTGAAAAACAAAATATCGAGCTTCGCCTCAACGCTTTAGCGTGCTCTCAGCAGCTTCCCGCCGCTTTGAATTTCTCAAAAAAATTTATCTGAATTCAATGAAAGTTTCTTCCCGTTTATTCTCACCAAAAATTTTAAAAAAACCTTTGAATCCTTTTATTTGGAATAGTACCTTACTCTCCTCTTGTTACTCCGCAGAAAAATAATATTTCCACCTTGTATAAAGTGAATGACTTGAAAAACCAGCTATTTTTATTCCGCACCATATTTTCAATCACCCTGTATATTTAATAAAAAAATGAGTTGTCAATAAGTTACTTCTCGAGAAGAATACTTTCGACCGATATTATTCAATTCACAAATCCCCTTTGATCCCAACAAGAGAAATATCAGTTATTTTTCACACGCAAAATATTTTCAATCACCTTATGTTATAGAAAATTCGAATTATCCACAAGTTACGCCTCAAAAAATACCTTCAACCGATGCAATTCAATTCACAAATCCTCTTTTATTTCAACTAAATTATTTCAAAATTTTAACTTCGGACAACAGTGATAAAACCCTTCAGCTATATAATTATACTCTAGCAATGTCTTGAATAACTTTGATCGCCTTACATTCTTTCAAACTGAAATCAACTTCGAGTCAAGTTCATAAGCACTAAGAAAAAATTATTATCAATCCACTCTGTAGTTATATTCACTTCCAAACTAAATGAAAAACTTCTAATCAACTTCATGAGCACTAAGAGAAAAAAACATTCGGTACTCAACTCTGTAATTATATTTACTTCAACTGAATGAAAACTTCAGAAATAATTGATGCTTTCCCAGCATTTATTGAAAATAGAAAAATAATGAAATTTCCAATCACTGCTCTCAGAATTCTAACAACATTCAATGTTACTTCCAGAACGAAAACAAACAAATGTTTTGAATGCCACAGGTCCTTGATTTTTCACCTATTTTTCTTCATCTCAATTCAATAAAATATATTCTCATGATTCATTCTCGGTAGTGTAGTGGTTAGCATATCTGCCTATAAAGCGGAAGGCCGGGGTTCGAATCCTCGCCGGGCCACCGTGTTGGGTAATCGCACGTTAAAAGGTAAGGCCTCGTTGATTCATTGCTCGCACAAGTTTCGACTTCTGAGGGTTGACGTTCGTCAGCTGGTTAACGGAACGAACAATTTTAGGAACAAGAAAAAAATTCTACTAATTATTACATTGGAACTATATACTTCCAAGCAAGTCTCAGCAACTTCACAATGGGATGATGTAGTAATCATCTGGTGAAAACAACTACTCCCTTGGCAAAAACCTCGACAAGCATTGAACTACATTCAACAGACGCCAAGTCAAAATATTTACACAACATGTATGTGTCACACAACTCTCCGGAAAACAAATATCTCTCTATATGCTATTCTTCGCAACAGAAATATCTATTTATCAAATCAACTCCTTCATTTTCAAAAGACTCAATAGTTCTTTCTTCCTGCTGATTCATCTGGAAAAAGATCCAATCCCATTATCATATCTGTTTCAAAACTTCAACAAACTGAATTCGCTCAAATATGTTCCGACGGAACGCTGGTTGCTCTAAAAACGTGTCTTATTCTCACTAACCAAATTTCTTTATTCAGTATTTATATCTTTCTTGAAACAAATTCCTAGTGGCACAATAAACTTATACAACTTCAAACTGCTCGAAAACTTCCTGCAAACAAATTCAAATAAACTTATTTTTTCATCAAAATGATGAAATTTTCCTCATCTTGAAAAAATCCCAAACAAAATAATTAAATTTCAACCCTAAGTTTTCACAAAAATCCAACCGCGTTGCACCAGATGTAACGAACGGTAGGGTTATTGTAATTGTTTTCTTGCTCCTCTAGGTACCCACAATAATCCCTCAATATTTTCTTTTTGACACTGTACCCCCATTTCAACCTATCTGTATTCGTTTATGTTTACAGAACAGACAATTTCACAATTCACAATCCCACCGCTCTGTTACTAGTGTGGTAATTGCTGAAAGGGTATTATTTTTGTATTATGTTGACAGTATCATTTGCTTATCAACACTTCTCAACATGTTCACACTTCAGCAAAAATAATCCCAACGCTAGATCACCAGATGTAACTGCTGCGAGAGTTATTGTTAATCTGTATGCACTTCCTTATATTTTCCTTAGCTTCACATGAACCCCGTGTCCACAAAAACGAATCAAAACAGATAACAATTCCTCCGCACGTCACTAGATGTAATAATGGCAAAAGGTTATTATTTTCTTTAATGGCAGCTGCTGTCATCAGACGTAGATTTCTCTACGTCAAATTTTGGATATTAAGGTAATTTCCGAAAGGAGCATGAATTTGGCCCTTTGCAGTAGGAAAGGGTCTTCAGTAAGAAAGTTACGTTTTTTTTTCTTCTTGCTAACTCTGTACTCTGAAATAAGGCGGCTTGTTGGAACATGAAATTCTATGATAATTTTAAGCACTATATCAGCAAAAAAAATAATAGGAACTGAACAAAAAAAATTGATCATAAAATATAAAAAACAAAAAAAATGCATACAAAAAATTTAGAACTCTGAAATCATTCATTGATTTGATCAAATTAATAAACCATATGCAAAAAATCAAAATAAGACCAGCAAGGTTTTCTTGGTGAAAAATGAATTATATGGAAAAGCTACACAATCGGACAATATATACAATATATATTATCGACGGCCTAAGGCCCATTTCAATAGCTTTAAGATATATCAGAAATAGTCAGAAAGGTCCCTAAATATGTGAACACTGTTTCTAGATTCAATAAAAAAATAATGGTTTCTCTTCCCAAAAGTGAATAAAATGGTTATTTGCGTTAACACACAGCAAAATTGACATACCAGTTGGTCCTCTGTCTACCTTGTATGGCGGTTTCTTGGGCGACTCCCATTCCATATTTTTTCTTGATTTCCAAATACGAATATATTCAAAGCCAGACGACACTTATCAAGACGAATTTCTAACATTCCCCTTTTTTTTCCGATTGTAATTAAATTCTACCCTCGTGACTTGAGACGCGATCCCATAATTTAGGGAGAGACTACGAATCCTCCCCGCGCTCAACGCGCGATTCCCGGTCGCTCCGATCTCTCGATCTTCTTTCTAGCGTGACCTCCTTTCAACTGCCCAAGAGCGACTTTTTCGTCCTTTCTCAATTCGAGCCAACGCCCGTCATTTTTGCAGATTATGAAAATTTCTTTTCATGCAAGCTCGTCCACGCTGGATGAATGGAACCATTCGTCGGGCTGATTCTGAGATAATGTTCGTTTAGTCTACCGATTATCTTATTTTTTCGCCTGGACCTAGCGATATTGTTCAATCATGAATATTTCGTGAGAGAAAAATCTCAAATGAAATTCCCATACGTTCGAATGAAACTCGCATACCGGGTGCGAATACTAAGATGAATTTCAATTCCAATGCACAGCATTACAAGGCGTCAGTGCAAGAATCTTCACAGAAGTACTTCCTGCATATGCATTTGATGATACAATGATGGATCGACTTTTAATTGTAGGAACGAGCACAGTTGTAGACCGGTTTCTGGCTATTTGGCCTCTCATCAGTGCAAGGTAGTGGCCATTATCGACCAAGAGTCAATGATATTCCATAATTGAAAATCTGATTTTGAGGTTGAGTTACTTTTTCTCGTATTTAAAAAACGTGAGAAATGAATGGCTTTTGATTTCATGAATCTACTATTATCTAATAATTGTATATTTGTGATATTCATATTCGCAAAATATTCGCAGACATTTTGCGAATGCGAATATGCTAAAATATGCGAATATTCGCGAATGCGTTCAAACCGTTTGTACCTATGAATCGTTGTCGTCGCGTTGAAATATTATAGCGGAAGGCGAGTCGAATGATAAGAAATATCGTAAGTGGAGGTACTGCAAGAATGTCACAATTAATTCGACCATTTTTACATGTAAATCTCTATTAGGAATTTTGAAGTGCAAATATTTTATTTTTTTCGTTGATTTTTATTTAGAGTTTCTTTGGGATTATGAATTATTGTTAGGAAATTTGAGTTATTTCATAACTCTATTATATCGAGCAGTCGTTGCGTTATCGTAGACAAATAGCAGTTTACATTTTCTGGTGTATTAGAAATACTTGTATTAGAATACTTGAGAATGGTGTAAAAACCGAAAATGAAAATGTCATCAGATACAATGGATTTGATTTCGCTTTATTAAAAAGCTCAATTAGAATTGTTTATTACTCGAAAATAAAAACAAATATTTTTCAATAAAATTATTATAACAAATAACGCTTCATAGCAAATTAATTTGGTCATTCTAGAAACATTTTATTCCAGTGGGTAATCCATTATGTGATAACACCTTTATAGAAAATATTTTGAAATATTTGCAGCAAGTTGTGAGATTTTTTATTTTAAACTTTATTGAACTGCCTGGTTTTGTGGTTATGTACACTGTAGGATTTAGAAAATTAATAATAGAATGTTTCTTATTTAGTCACAATAGATTACAAATAGTACATATTCAGTTTATAAATAAAATTGATGTCGAGGAGACGATTGGTTTATAAATTCCTTGTTGGGTCCAAATAAGGTAAATGAAAATGCATTTAATTGCTTTATTATGTGAAGGCTTCAGAATGGTATGTATCGACGCAGTACCCCATATGCTTATTAAATATTGTAATTTGGAATAAATTAGTGAAAAATAAATTAATTTTAGATGTTTCAAAGGTATATAGCTCCT